>SNQJ01S0223209.1:0-15091 GCA_010110895.2 Picea sitchensis
TCACTTCACTTTATTATTTACCTTTTAAAATCTCTTAAACCACTTTGACTACTTTGACCTTTTGGGGCTTCTAGATGACATATGAGGGTCCTCCAACTTCATAAGGCCATAACTCTCAAACCGTGAGGAGTTATGTGACATTCAACATACCACCAGAAATGGAATGACATGTAATATCCATATAAAATAGTATTACCTTAAAATATATCAAAAACCATACCATTATCCATTACCAAAACCCGGGTTCTCCAACTTCACATGGTCATAACTCTCTAACCATGAGAAGTTATGTGACGTTCTACATACCACTGGAAATGGCATGAAAAGAAATATCCATCTAGGATAGTTTCCCTGACAAGTTCACTATCCTTCATCTCATTATTCCACAATTAAGCATGGGTTATCTTATTTCGCAAAGCGTCTACCTGTGAGGGCTTTCACCATAAGGGGACCACTTTGGAGTTCATCCATATTTACTTCTTATCAACCATGAAAAAACAATAACAAGTCATATTTACATCAAACAATATTGGGTCCATTACCCAAACCTTTGTGCTACGAGGCTTTCTTCAAGGGTTGACATCAATGACAACCAACCTTAATCAACAACCCTATGGGTAGGTTTTTGTATGAGGTAAATGAATGGAGGGAAATATGTAGATGGGAAAATGGATAGTTGATGGGATGGAGGGATAATGATACTGCGGAGGTGCAGTCAATAGGACCAAGATGAGATAGCCTGGGAGTCCATTTGGATAGCTAGCAATATCATGAGAAGAAGTATGTGGTTTATGCTCAAAAGTGTATAATACTATTGAGACTCCCATCCCTAGGGGGTGAAAGAAGCATGAGTGTCAAATTGCCAAGGGGAATTATGAATGGGACAACTCTTGTGGGGGAGATTGCTACCGGGTGACAGTACCAAAATGCAGCAGAGGTGAAGGTACTACAGAGCCATATCTAAGGACCCTAAAGGTGAACAACGGAGGGTGTGATTGGGAGATGCAATTGATATTAATAGGGAATGATTACATGCTAGTGTCGACCATATACTTGAAGGGGTTGATTCGTTTGTGATGACCAAGTAACTGCACACATTAAAACTGAATACATGTCGTGAACAATATCTGATGATAAAGAACATGTAACAACTATTTGATAATTTTGAACATGAGCATTCGTACTTGGACATGACGTGAAAAAATGCTCCCCGGGGGCCAAGTTTAGATGGTGACCCGAGGAACGTAACTATGTAGATGGCGAGACCATGATCCCATGGCTAAAGCCAGATATGGAAACAAAGGCTCTGGGCTCCTGTCACTTAGTGTGGAAGTTTGGCAAAAGGGACTATATATGGATGGTGAGCCCACAACACCACCTCATTTGTACCCATCGCTATAGTGATTTGACAAGCGTATTTGGAGGATATTTGGAGATTACGAGAGCTCGATTCGACCAATCCAAGAGTTGTGAGAGTCATTTTAGTGGTCCCATCCACCTGCATAGCATGAATTTCATAGTTTTGAGTTAGGGGTCGTACAGATGGTCGTACAAGGGTAGGTTTAGGGGTGGGCCCACTAATGCGTGGGAAAATGAAGAATACCCATGCTCAGATGCGTGGGTATAATTCCATATCCTGTGCATAAACTACGACTTTGTTTGACACAACCACACATAGGGGCTAAAGGGAGGGAAAAACAGGCACGCATTGGATGCGCGCTTGTTAAGATGACAACCGTGCACTATGTGAAACTGTGTAGAGGACATGTACGCATGTGTGTGCAATTGTCAGGGTGACAGTTGCGCATTGATGCATAACTGTTTTTTAGATAGTTTCGCATCAGTGCACAGTTGTGCAATGAACAAGTGCACACATGTGCACACCTGTGTGGGTGAAATCCACGCACTAGAGGTGAAGCTAAGGGTGTTTGAAATTTTGAAATTTTGTATGTTTTTGATGAATGAGGAGGGTTGACCAAGTGTTTGTGTGTGGATGCAAGTGATCAGCTTTGTGACGGTAGGACACTATGCCATTACACTGGAGGGAGAGAGGCTGGGAGTGCCTCTGAGAGGTGGTGAGAGAGAAGCCAGGCATTCAGAGACACTTGGCAGCCTGCAGGTTGCTCAAATTCTTCAAGTACCCTTTCATATAGTCGCAGGAGTTACTGCTTCAGTATCTGATATCCATGTGGAGAACTGATTTAAAGTGCTTCATTGTTAGGGGACATTAGATGACACTCTCAGCTATGGAGGATGTGTACTTTCTGACGGGGCTCCTCTTCCAGGGGATGGCCCTGCCTGTTGACCCCCAGTTGTCGGGGGATGTGATATTGGTGGACATGGCACAACGCTACTATTCGAGACCAAACCTGATGTCGGGTTCTATTATCCGTATCAAGGCGATGGATGATCTCTTGCCTCAATGCATCATTTCCATGGTAGTGAGGATCTATGGATCCTTGGCGACTCAGTGGATCATTGGAGGTCAACTGAGGATTGTAGAGAGGGTCCTAGATGGGGAATATTTTTCCTGGGGTTTGATGTTGCACTCCAAGATGATGGGGATGATTCATCAGTGTTGGACCAGTGACTCTGGTGATTTTTTGTTTGGATCCATCCTGGTGGCATGTTTTATGGAGAGGGTGCCTCTTTTGCACCCGGGGATTTTGTTGGCACCTTCAGGGCCATGATTGATGTGGTGGGCTCAGGTGTTGGTGCGTCACAAGGGGGGGGGAGAGGGTGGACACTAATTTACAGCCACAGTAGCACATGTGTGGTGTCACATGCCACAGGTGATACTCTGGTATCCATATGGTGGTATGGACTACCAACATGACTTGGACATGGTGATGCCTCCTAGAGAGGACTGGGACCAGAGAGGTATGTTTGTGTATTTATGTTTTGTGATTTTGATAGTATATATGGATGTTGAATATACCTTTCGTTTTTGTGTTTGCATATGTGGGGCCTCGAGGCCATGAGGATGAGATGGTTGAGGAGCCAGCTCCCTAGGGGCTAGTGCGATCATCGCAGGTAAGACAATAGTGCAGGAGAGATGATGATGGTGTTGGGCCAACACATGAGTCGAGGGCAGGCCAGAGGCGTCGATTTGATGACGTTGGTGTTGGACTAGCACGTGAGCCACGAGCAGAGGCTGGAGGGGGGATGGAGGACCTTCATCGATGATTCGAGGAGGTTCTATAGGGTGCATCGAAGGGCATGTGGGCCCACATCCAGGATGAGAGGGTTCTGGAGCAGTGTGTGGGTGTACCAGTAGAGTGGAAAACCTTTATCCACCAAGCAGTTGTAGTGGAGGCAACGATGACTGATGGGCTACCCCTTGGACCCGGAGGACCCCCAACTGACAGAGGAGTCGGGGGGATCTTTGGGGGTACCATGAGTGCTAGTTTGTGTATTTGTATAGGCTTTCGAACCCATTTTATACAGGGTAGTCGATACCCATTTTGTATAGGGTAGGGGGTACCCATTTTATACCTATAGAGGTGAGGGGGCTCACTAGCCTACGAGCGATGTATATTTTGTATTTTGTAAACATTTATGACAGTTTGGAGGAAATATATATATAGATACATATCATTGGCTCTAGTTATGTCTATATGTGTTTATGTTGTTTATGGTTGATGATGTCTAATCTATATGCTGTGATCGATGTATGATGCTTATGTATATGTGATGATGCCTTGATGTGATAAATTCCAATCTAACACTAGGTTAGCCATGTTATCTGCTATTTGATTAAATTTTCATGGAATATGTGTAAATGTAATTGAATCAAATTTTCGAGATAAGAGTCTAACTTGCAAGTATTTGCGAAAGAGGAAAGGACAGCAGACACAATATACATTGTTGAGTTGCAGGACGACCAGCTGAGAATCTAATAAAACACTAAGGTGACGAATGTGGCAATGACTGGCATCGGTGAGGAGACCAATGATGGAAGCATATTCTACTTGGTTGTTGGTGGATGAGCCCAAAAATATGTCAGTGGAGTGGAGCATCTCATGTGAGGGGGTATAGAGGGCCCAATTGGCCGAAGCGAGATTCTATGTCCAGTGGCTAGAACTGTTAGCATAACCGATGTGGTAGGTCGATGGAGGATGCATATGTCAATAACACATATGGTAGATTATACATGAGGAGTGGAGGTGAAAAAGAAGACTAAAAAATCTACAAATGTGTACAAAGAAAAATCCTAAGGTAGAATAGCTACGATCAGGCATAAAACTTCTTTAAGTACAACCCATTGATAGGTTCTTTGAGAGGATAGCCTTCTGGAGAGGCCAATATGTATGCACCTTTATTGAGACAGTGTTGGATAATGTAGGGTCCATGCCATAACGATTTGAATTTCCCATGACCGAGAGTATCATGGGTGATATCGTAGGCTAGGACGAGTACTCCTTCGTGAAATGAACAAAGGTTGACATGACAGTCAAAGGTGGATTTGGACCATTTTTTAGCTGCCTTGTTGTTCTGTAATGAAGACCGACGATCTTCATCCAACGACTCTAAGGTCAGCAAGTGATGCTCCATTGGAGCAGTGTCAAGTAATAGCTTGATGGAAGTGCGTAATGTGGGAATTTTGCACTCGATGGGGAGGGTGGCTTCGATCCCATGGACAAGGTGGAATAGTGTAAAATCGGTGGAAGTTTTGACTACCGTGCGATAAGACCATAATGTTGAAAACAACATATGATGCCAGTTGGTCTTATATCTGTTGACGATACGTTGTAGCATGGTTTTGAGGACTTTATTGACAGCCTTGACCTGTCTGTTGGACTGAGGCTAGTATGGGGAGGCAAAATCATGGTAAAATCCTAACTTTGAGTAGATTTCTGCGAATATCTCATTCTCAAAGTGTTTACCATGATCGGATACTAACTGTAGTGGGCCTCCGAAGCAGGTAATGACATGGTTGAAGAAAAAATGCGTTGTTGTGTTGGCGGTATTATTGAAAGTAGGCATGGCTTCAACCCATTTGGTAAAGTAATTGACTGCCATGACAATGTACTTGTGTCCATTATTGGATGGAGGATTACAAGTCATGAAGTCTACGCCCCATTTGCAGAAGGGGTCGGTGGTGATGACTAGATGTAGAAGAGCGGGTGGCGCTCGTGCTTTGTTTGCATAGAGATGGAATTTATCGCATTGCTTGAAAACGTGGATGCAGTCATGAAACAACGTGGGCCATAAGTATCCTTCTCGAATGATTTTCTGGGTGGTGGACATACCTGATAGGTGGCCCCCGCAAGTGCCACTATGGAAATTGTTCAAGACTCTCTTGGCTTTGTCAATGGCCAGACATCGGTGGAGGATGGTTTCAACCCCACGTCGGTAAAATATGTCACCGATGAGGAGGTATAGAGGGACTTGATGGTGAATGTGTTGACGATCGTCTCAAGAGAGATGAGACCCAAACTTCTATGTCCAAAGGTATATGATAAGTTCTCCATACTAGGGGTTATCAGAGGGGATGAAGAAGAGGTGTTCATTAGGAAAATTCATATTGATGGGTGAAGCTTTAGCGTCTGAGGGAAACATCGTAATGAGTTCGACGAGAATGAGTCCTTTCTTGCTTTTGGGAGTTGATAAATCTAGGTCATACTCCTAAAGAATGATGATCCATCGAGAAAATTTTCCATTAATCTGTCATCGAGTAAGTAATTATTGCATGGGGTTAGAATCTACTATGACTTTGGTAGTGCGAAGCAAGATATAGTGACGTAGTTTATGAACTGCGAGGACAACTGTGAGGGCTAGTTTCTCATCATTATTGTATTTCAGAGGTGGTCCTGAAATATTTTTACTGATGTAGTAAATGACATGTTCTCGCCCATCATCCCCTAATTGGACGAGGACTCCTACTACTGAGACGGTTGAGGCTGACAAGTAGAGGATGTAATTGTGATCATATTCTATGGGAATAATCAAAGGGGCATTGGATAGGGCCGCTTTTAAATCATCAAAAGTGGTTTGAGAATGTTCATCCCATCGAAATGGGATATCATGATGCAGTAGGCAGAGGAAACCATGTGCGTGGGTGGCATAATCTGGGACAAAGCGACATAAAAAGTTAGCTTTTCCTTGTAGGCTCTGTAGTTGGCATAAATTCCTCGGTGGTGGAATTTTTTTGATAGCTTGGACCTTGAGGGGGTCCACCGTGATATCGTGTTGGGAGACAATGAACTCAGGAAGGTGTCCGATGGTGACGCAAAATACACACTTGAGGGGGTTCAAGTAGATATTGTATTCGCGGCATCATTGAAAATCAATGTGTAAGTCATCTAAATGTTTAGTGTGTTTCTTGGATCGAGTAGTGAGGTCGTCCAAATAAGCAAGGATGATGTGAGAAAGATCATGGAAAACATAAGTCATGGCCCGTTAAAACGTAGCACCTGCATTTTTTATTCCAAAGGGCATGACACGATAAGAAAAAGTATCCCATGGGGTAGTAAAAGCAGTTTTATACTGATCTGCTGGATGGATTTGGATTTTATTATAGCCACAGAACCCATCCATGAAGGACAATGCCTCATGGTCGACATAGTCATCGATAATTTGGTCAATAAAAGGGGTTGTAAAGTTGTCTTTGGGACAAGCATGGTCGAGATAGCAAAATTCGGTGCACACGCGAATAATGACCTGTTTTTTGTTAACGGGGACTGGGTTGGAAACCCATGAGGTATACGCAATGGGGTAAATGAACCCAACAATACGTAACTTGTCGATTTTGGCTTTGATAGCTACAACTTTGGATGGGTCAAGCACGCGTTGCTTTTGACGAACTGGGGTGACATCTGACCATGTGTCGGTGAGATGTTCGACTATAGAAGGATCGAGGATGGGCATCTTTGTATATGACTAGGAAAAAATATATTGGTATTCATGAAAGAGAGCTTTGTAAGATATGAGTTCCTCGGGGGAGCATGCGACGCCAATGGTGAGTTCTTCTATGATTCCCGGTTTTATGGAAATGTCGATTTTGATGGTGGGGAAGATATTGGCCATGTTGCCTTCTTCAAAATCATCAGGGGTAGGGATAGATTTGTTGAACCAGTCTATATGCCCTGAAAGAATAAAATCCTTGGTTTCAATTACACATACGAAGGCTTGGCTAGGAGGGTCAAAGGCTTCCTGTGAGAGAAAAAGCGCTCAACGATGGAGTGCATTCCATGGGAAATCGGGGGTAGTGAGTTCCTCTAGGATATCTTTGTCGCAGTGGAAAATGAGAGAATACAGGGGATCCAAGGAGGTGTCGCGAGTGACTTTCACAGTTTGAGTGTCCTCAAGTGGATAATATGTAGAGGGGATATCGCAAACGGGGTGCAATGGCTCACTTGATATAAACCAAATGTCTAGATACTATGGGTGATAGGTTGTGGAAGGGGTATGATTTCCTGTGGGAAATGACTCAGAGAATTGGGAGGATTTGAGGGGATATCCTCCGAGAGTCTACTTATGAACCTTGGAGGGGTGGGAAGTGACTCAAGTTCAGGGGAGGTGATGTTGACAATATCTAGACAGGGAAATACCAGTGGTGAGGGGGTCAGATGTAGTTGAATAGGGGTTGAAGGACGACCTTGGTACGCCACAATCAAAGGACACCAATATGTGAAGTGAGAAAGTGAGTCACAGAGAGAGAAAGGTAATCTCATTCGTTTAGGGACAGAGGAAGAGACATAATGGATGTCAATGACTTGAGTACCATAAAGTGGTGGCAGAGAGGGATCTTGTTGAAAGGTTTGGCATACTGCAACTAGCATCTGGCGAAACTGAGGTAGAGTTGGGCAATGCTAAGTGTAATGGCCATATTATGAATAGATGGCACAAGCAAATTTGGTTCGAAAACCTTTACTTCCTGTAGGGGAGGATGTTTTAGTAGTACTAGATGTGCTTCATGAAGCGACGAATGATGTGATTGCTCGATGGAGTTGAATCGGATTGAGTAACTCAGGAAGAGAAGAACATCTATTAGTGGGGTGTCCATCTCTTTCGCATAGTGCACAAGGAGGTTGAACTCAGGGAGGAAGTGGAGATGTGGGATATTTATTCTTCCGTCTGCCCCCAGCCGTGGCAGTGGTGTTGGAAATTGGGGGTAAGTTTGGTGCAGTTGGAGCCTGCACTGGAATCTGCATTGGGATTCTCTCTAAATTAGGAGGGAGAGATGGTTGAGGAACCATGGTGGGTGGGTGTAGATATCATACAAGGATGGAACGTACCATGTTGGGAAGGATAGGCATCACAACTACTTGAAATGCTTGAACTCCAGGTGGGGGGTAAAAGAATGGAATTTGAGTAATGGCTTGAGGGATTGTCTCCCAAACCGGGATTTTCCCTTGGGGGAGGGGAAAATCGAGGATAAGTGGTGTAGTAGGGTTCTTAAGGAATTCCTGAGGTAATATTTCTTCAACTGGTGGAACGTCGAGGTGTGGAGAGGCCTTAGTGGGAGGGATGGTGTCTCCAGTGTCAGTTTCATTGGAAGATACAACACACACTTGTGTTGAAGGGTGTATGAGAGGTGGTGCTCCATGGTATGCCCCCAACAAGGATGGGTCCTTAAAAATTCTGGGGCCCATGTCAATGAGTGAATAAGCATATTAGCTAGTGCGGACAAGAGGCAACATGTTATTGATGTTGGCGGAATGGTTAGGCTCATAATGTGTGATTTGGTCGATGGTGATGATTTTCCCATTGTGGGGGGACATCATCGTTCGAAACACAAAAGAGGCCATTTCCTTCATAGCATACATTTAGCTACGTCCAAACAAGATATTGTAATCGAGTGGGGCATAGATAACCTCAATGTCGATGAGGATGGTTTTTCCCCTGAGTTTGACGGGGACATTTTGGAAGAGCCCTTCAGGGGAGGATGGTAAACCATCATAGGCTCCGAGGATGATGGCGGATGGTACGGGCTTAGGGGAGCCATGTTTTTGTCATACAGTTTTGGACATGATGCATGTGGACACACCTTTATCGATGATACACCGATGAACCATGATGTTCCAAATTTTGACTGGTATCTGGAAAGCTACCAGAGTAGGGAGATGTGGTTCTCCACTATATAGATCAAATGTGATGTGTCTAGTATCATATGGGTCGATTGCCCCGAAGGCGGAAAATAAGGATTTCCATTGAGTATGACAGGTTTGGAGGACTTCCAATATAGACATGGCTCCAGGAGACTTTTCCAAGTCATCAACCAGACTCTAATTGTGTTTTTCCCTAGCATGAGGGTTATTGACATCCCGTCATAATGGGATGCGAGGGATACAAATGGATGGTTCAGTATTAGGGCATGGAATCATAAATGGTTGTTTGGTTGTAGTTGGATCCACTTCTAAGGTGGATGGAGTATGTTCATAGGGCGCATTGTATTGACGACTATGTGTTTGCAGAAGAATTTAATCTTCACTAGTGAGGAGGATATTGTGATCCGTCGGGTTTCCCGGGTGGATGGGCACTAGGCTTTGATACTGCCCCATTTGTGGTGGGGCAGGATGTACCTCCTATTGGGTATTTATCACACCTTAGTGTGGAATAGGGTTTTTCAATACGATCGGGGGTGTTTATTACAAGTACTATTGTGAGGGCTGCTGAGGGGCGGGCAACGCTAGAGGTTGTGGCACTTTCATGGATTCTTTCATCTGTTTGAAGTCATAAATTTGGGGGAAATGGTGAGTATAATGTCCATACTCACTGCAAAGAGCGCAAGGGAAGTTCGTCCTGAGGTTTTTATTGTTGTTCTTCCCTTGGCATTTTTTTTTATTGTACCCTTGGGGGTTATGTTTACCTTGACTCTGGTTGCTGCCAACAGGTTAGTTTTGTTAGGGGTTATTTCCACGTGGTCTTGGGTTATTATTGTTTCAATTTTTTACTTTCTTCTTGGTATTATTTGACTGATGGGATAGATTTTCCGTATTCAATTGCTCAAAGGTATGAAGTTGTTGAATGGGAGAGGGATGAACAAATTTAATGCTGGCATGTGGTTGTCCATGTGGAGGAGAAATTGGTTGTGGAGGACTAGGGAATGAAAAATACAGATTGTTTTGTGGCAATGATCCATAGGGTGCATAGGAAGGTGAAGCGATTTCACTAGTGCCTAGTTTATATGATGAATTATAAGGGGAACCTGAACTTGGTTGAGAGTTTGGTTGAATCATGGGTGCCGACAAGGGTCCACTCATTGGTGGAGGGGGAGAAACGGGATATGGAAGTTGGAAAGGGGGTGAAGGGTAATACGATGTCCCTCCATATGTTTGCGGATATTGAGATGCACCATACATAGGTGGTGGTTGGTTGTAAGGGTTATGGTGTGTTGTGGTACCGATCAACCCATCCGCATCGTGAGCCATTTCAGGTTTGTGTTGGCCGAATGGTACGGGTCTGGGTGCATAAGGTAATTTCGTGTATAAGTAACCCGACTGAGCATAAATGAGGTTGAACTTTGGGCCTTGCTGATGACTTCTTCTTCATATTGGGGGAAGGTGGATGCCACATCTTTGGAAAGTATAAAGACAAGTGATTTTATAAACCAATTGAGACATTGTTCTTTGGTGGTTTCTTCTTTACATAAACTATGTCACCGACGCCATTCGTGGATGTGGTATACAATATGCATAGTTGAGGTTTTTTTTCACTCTGAGAGTAGTTCTAAACCAGTGTCATGACGATCTGGCAGTTGAAAAAAGGCCAAAAAGGCTTTGGCCAAGGATTCAAAAGTCACATGGGACCCTTATTTTTTGTCTACATACAATTTGTCTTATGGACCAGTGAGTGTCTTTAAAATAACCTTAAGAGGATGGAATCATCCATGATGTTGTTTAAAGAGCACCATAAGTGGAAGGTCATAACATGGTTGGCAGGATCCTCCCCTGGTTTTCCTTCAAATTTTGGAATATCTAAAGGTAGGTTGGTAGGCATATTGGGCCATGTGGGGTCATGTAAAATGGGATCATTCATGAGTTTAGTCAAATTAGGAATGTTGAGAGACGCCAAGTATGGCATAGGGAGATTTGGTGGAGGATTAGTTCCATCCATGGTGTGAGTAGGTAGTCGACCTGAATCTTGGGAGAGATTTGGTTGGATTGTACTTCTTCTTTGAGAAGAAKTTTTCCCGCCGCCTCCTTKTGAAGGAGAGATAGTGGATGGATGTCCTTGGGAATTGGACCCAAGAAAAGTGGAACCAAGTAAAGATTATCCYAAGATAATTKYACTCACGGGGGTGTGAGATGGTTGAGTCGGTGAGACGRAAAGACTAGGAACTCCTCYTAGAATAGGAGGGAGATTTTGCAAGTGTTTGGAACGACGAAGATTCTGTGGGYCYRCTATGATGTCTRATTAGCAAAGTGAATGTGTGAAAATGGYGATGAGAGAAATAAATGAACAAGAGACTTGTATAATTTGGACCTTCACAAGATAATATAACTCACAATTGCATGTAATCAAATGAGCATCATACATAAATCAACTATAAATAAGCATGCATGTGGGTAGGTGGATTTTGTCTGCATTGGGGAACAAATAAAACAAAATGCTCTTGTCCTAAAAGATGTATCATCCTTCCTCTCAAATAGCACTGTACCTTCCAAGAACACTCAACAGTGGGTTCTGAAGCCACCGGAAGAGGAACTAGTGAAGGATGAAATAATCAGTTATAATGAGGGGTAGAGGGTGCATATCCCGAAAGAGTTAGTCATATTTCCCAATAGCCACACAAAATCTGATCAAGTTGCAATTACAGCCCACAATTTCCACCTGCGTAGATGTCCTAAATTTGGCCACTAGGTACCTCGGTCAAAGTGCGGAATTTAGATTTTCGGCCTCAAAAATGGGTCATGGGCTGGATCCCTTCCAAGAGTTGGGTGACTCAAGGGGAGACACACAGAACAACTGGACCTTGACCTTCAACCCTTCACGGGTATCTCCCCGCCTTATGGTGTAGGAACACTTGACTTGGAGGATTTGAAAGTTCCTTATTTGTCAACTTCTAATGTTTGAAAATGTGAGAACCAGATAACGGGGGTTTATTTGGATGCCTACCCCCGAGATCCTACCTAGAATAAAAAAAATATTTTGGCATCTCCTATGGAGGAAAACTTAGTGGGTTTTTAGAAAACAATTAGGTGTGATGGGCTGAGATATTGGGGGTGTGAACCAATCTCGTTTGAATTAAGTGGGTGTGGATAATTTCTTCAAGAAATAGTGGGAAGTTTCAGAGTTCCTTTGGAGAAAACCTACTTCAACCTCGACAATTCAAGATGGAAATTATGTGAGTGAGGAGTGACTTTGTGTGTGAAGAAGTGAAAGAGTGTGCCAAATTTTAATAAGTTAGGTGTGAATTTGCAACATGTGGACTTCCTGTGGTCCTTACAAATATTTTTTGCCTATGTTACTAAGTGTCATTGGTACAAACTTGTGGAATTTTAAAATCCCTAAAGAACTAGCATGTGGACATATGGATCCTTACCAATCCTTTAAACTCCCTAATGTTGTTTACACTAAGAAATCTTGAAAAACTATCCTATCCTAGATTGAAAACATGTGGGTATATATGGGCCCGTTACTTTGATATTTAAACTCCCCTAGTGATGTAAACTAAGAAAGAAATTTCAAGAAATTATCCTAAGTTTGCAATATGTGGGCATGTATGGGCCCTTACAACTTTAAGATGATTTCAAAAAGAAACTAAGAGGAGCCCTAGGGGGGATTTGTCCTATCTTAACTATTTTTGTTAAGGGAGATGAAATGTCTCCTTAACCACCTTTATGATTCTCAAGATCGCTCTATGGTGCGAGAGAAGAGTATACTCAATGATAAAAGTCGATTTCGGGTCCCAATGTAAGTGTTGTTAGATGTGATAGAAATAATCTCAACTTAATTTTTACAAACCAAATAGGCCGTCCATGTGGAAACCAAAGCAAAAGAGGAGAATATTTGGTTCTTTTTACCCCCTAAGTTCTTATGTTTAGCTAACCTTTCATATGGGAAATGAGTCTAAGTGGAGTGCATGGGCATTACAAATTGCATGAAAGAAAGAATTTGAAGGCTAGGGGCCTTTAAATCATCACAAAAACCATTACAATTTTGAAAATATGGAAATGTGCATGGGTTACAATTCTGACAAAGGCACAATGCGCAGAGAAAAAAAGCCTTTTGGGCACACAGTGCGTTGATTGCACATCTGTGGGCTGGAATACTCACACACTTTCTGATACGCGCCGGAGGAATTGTTTTTGAGTGAAATTCTCCTCCAACTCATAATTTGGCTTTTGACAGGTAAGGTTGGGCCGATTTTGGTACCTGCAAGAAAAATTGATTAAAAAGAAGTGCTCTCAAGCCCAAATAGGGTGTAATTTGATACCTATCCCCAGTATGGTCGTCAATATGTTGTGCTCGTTTCGTCACTTGGGTGAGAAAAACAATGGCACTTGCATGCCTAGTTGGGTCTGCTAGACAAGACAGAAGTTAGTGAGTGGGTTAAACAATCAAAACACATGTAATAAAAAAATAAACAAACTAAAACAACTAATGAAATAAAAACTAGAATGCATAAGAAACTTTTAGAACCATAAACAATCAACCAATGACCAAGATTATGCCACCAATGGATAACTATATTAGTTGGAAAAAAACCGTAGAGAAAAATGAGGACTTATGGGTCCCCTCTTCCTCCTTGGTAGGGCTCTTGAGTTCCGTAATGGAGAGCTCTTCTTACAATGGAAGAAAAATGACAAAAGATGAAGAAACTCAATGCCTATTCCCTCAAGAGGTGAGTGGAATGGCCTATTGCAATGGTGATTGAATACTCCAAGGAGAAAAGAGGATTCTCAAGGGAGGATTGAGGCAGCATAACAATAATATGAAGATCCTTGGTTTCTTAGTGCACCCATGGCCTCCATTTATAGCATTTCTTCAAGGAAAAATTCAACTCGTTCTTAGTGTGAACAAGGGGCCATTTAGGGCATCCTTTGTTCCTTGACCAACCCCCCATTAAGATTTTTCTTAGATTTGGAGGTCAAATCAAGTTGGGAGCTAGTGAATAAGTGGCTGGGGGCTGACAAGAACCATAATTGCATCGTTCACAGGAGTGCACAACTTTTCTCGTACACAGTCGCACATTTTGCACATTGTGCGCTCTACGTGCTTTGTTGGCCCATGCACTGTGTGTGTGCTTCCTTAAGTGAGTTTGCGTATGTCAATTTTTCCCAATTGTATATATTTTTCCTTTTGAAATGCATTTTGGTGTTGCAGGTGAACTAATTGTTGTTGGCATTGTTGTATTTTTGTAACCATTTCCGTGCAATTTTGCAGACAAAATTTTAGTGATAAGACCCTCCCTTCATGGTCACAACCTTGAAGTATTTAACTTTACTTTGTAATGGACCCAGTTTAAAACATGCTTCGAAAGTAAGGAGGCTGCTAAGAACACCTTGCTTACTTACAAGTCTGCCTAGGATATTGTTGCGACAAAGCTGGCTCCAACACATCCTATTAGGCTAGGGTTAGATCTTAACTTCTCTGTATTTTAATATGAGATTGTAAATTCACCAGATAGGGCATGTAATCTTGCAAAACAAGTAGTTGATGAGAGCAATGGAATTGACGATGGGTTCATTCATTAAGGACCTGATTCAAATAGTAAACAAGAAAGAAGAGAACAAGGTCATTGATTTAATAATAGATGTCACGTTATGCTTCATGCTTGATGTTCTTTTGTCTCTACAATGATGTTGCAATAGCGGCTCTATGGCCAACACATATTTCTACTTATGATCTCTAGGATAGATAAATTCTTATAGAACAACAACCTCATTTAGACTATGGTTTTTGTATCCCTGGACAATGATAAAGAAGTCTGAGAGAATATCTGATGGTCTGAGAGCATTGAAAATTGAGCCTGGAGAGAGACAAAAGATACCATTACAATTCCAATACCCATTTGAGATCCTAGGGACCCCACCTTTTCCTAGGCGGGGTTGCCATTCAAGGGATATTGATGGGGTCCACCCAGGGGGGAAAGAATCTCTAATAACCTCTCTGAGATCTCTAATTTCAGCCCATTTGTTGG
>SNQJ01S0223210.1:0-14884 GCA_010110895.2 Picea sitchensis
ATTTTAAATCACCAAACCCATTAATCCATTCACTTATGTAAGGAGCACAGTGGTTCAATTGCTTGGAATTGTTCTCATGTATTTCCCTTAGTTTGATTTTCAAAATTCTTATCACCTTTAAGATTTGTGATCTCTTACATGTGTTTTTTTCTTCATATCACACCTAGTAATTTCTAGGGAACATTTATCTAGGTAAAATTGGTGATTTGAGTTACTCCAGCTGTAATAATTGGGATTTTACCAAGGAGCAATGGGAAGATACATTTTACACAGTTTGTTGCACTCTCATGAACTTTCATGAATAAAAATATGTAGCTTTCAGTGATTGCATGGAACAATCCATTGCTCTCGACTCAACTAGCCTCATAACCTTATGAACAATAAAAAAAAAAATTGACACTCAAGCTTTATGCATAAAGCTTAAAGTGACAGGTATGAAAAAACATTAACCGTCCTCAATTTTTCACTTGACAGGCAGGGTAAATTTGAAATTCCAGGCCTGCATGTGAAATGCTGAAGGCAATGTTTCAAGGTACTATCTTTGTGATTAGTGCTGAAAAGTTACGGACAACTTAGTTTTTTGAGATTGATGAAGTGATACAGTGAGCAGAAGAAAACTCAAAAGAGCATGTGTGCAAATGAGATGCTTGATATTTCATTTCATCCAACTAGTTACTAATTGGTTTTTTTACATGTGCTTTTGGTAGTCAGATTGTTTCACTTGAAGAGGTAGTCAAGAGGTTCAGTATGACTTAATTTATGGTGATAGTAGTGGTTCTCCGTACTATTAACTACATCTTGTTTTCATTTTTTTTTCTCTTTAGTTAGGATTTAGTTAGTTTCATTTATCATTTTACATTTCATGCATTTTATTTTCTATATCTACTCGGTACTCATTCATATTTCTCTGCATTACACTCATTAGTTAGATAAGTGAGTATATCAAAACATCATACCAAGATTATGACAATTGAATCATTAACGAAGGATTTTCTATATTATGACAATTGAATCATAAACAAAGGATTTTCAATTTCAACAGAAAAAGGTCTAATTGGACCCTTTGGCTAGGTAACCCTATGAAGTTGATAAGAATCATTTGTTCATGTCAACATTTTGGTGCTAGAAGGAAGGCTTGTCATAATGGGAAAAATAGAAGTGGGCATGCTACTCGCATGAAAAATTGAAGAAATTTTGGAAAGGGAATTCTAGGTCTTACAAATTTAAGTCTTCACAACTTTGATTTTTTTGATTTTGATAAGTGAATTTAGATCTTACAAATGTCTAGGGTAAAAATTAGAATGGGTTAAAAAAATAAAAGAATTAGGAATAGATTGTGATGTTAACTATTTTAGGGTTGTTTGAGCAATGAATGCTCATAAAGCCACCAATAATCTTTTGGATTTAAATAGAAAGGAATAAGGCATTCAAATTGTGTAGTGAAAAAATAAAGTCATTGAACTAGAAAGTGTTTTTGAAATCTGAACCATTGTGGAAATAACCTACCTTTTTGGATGATTACCTTCTAAATAATATTTAGAAGGTGAAACAAGAGTTATGAGATTACTCTAGAATAAAATGAATTTGTTTGATGAAACCTAGGGAATTACTAGCAAATTTATGGGAGTAGTTCATATAGTCCACACAATTTTTTGTAACCCACATAATTTCTTGTTTGAAAAATATGTTAAAAATAGAATTTGTTGAAAGGAACATTTCAAAAAAAAAATGTTCAAAGTTTCATTTAAAAATTCAAAAGTTCGGTAGAATTGACTCACTCAGAACAAAATGCATAAAGAAACAAAGATTTTAGTGACTTGCATGAGCATTTTGAGATGTTGAAGTAAATAAGCACTATAGCACTAGTGTTAGCATTATATTTCAAGTGGAATTTGATGCAAGCATAGAAATATTGGAGTAGCATTGAGCCAAGAGGGAAGAAAGGAGGAACTATGTTTTGGGAGGAAAAATTTGTATAGTGATTATTAAACATTGAAGTTTATTAATAATAAAACTAAGTTAAATGTTAAAGCATATGAAATATGTTGAGTTCTTAAGAGGTATAGTTTTTTTTTTAAATAATTTTGATAAAAAAAATAATTTGGATAACACAATGACTAGAACAATCTTAACATTCTTTGATGAAAAATTAACAAATGAAATTTTAATAGATAAAATATTTGACACTTTATGCAAAATCCTTTGCACATATTATGGTATATTGAAAAAATGTAAATGTGCAAGTTAGAAGGTGAAGCTAGAGTATTTTGTGTATCTATTTGAGATAATGTGTATTTCTTAATGTTTGTTGTGTGAGAACTACATATTATGAATTGAACTGTTTTAATCTATTTTATATAAATAGCATAAAAATATATATTGATGTCATGAGGTTAATTGTTCACAATTGATTCATGAAAAGAATAAACATGTCACAAAGTGAAATTTGAATTTGAGTGGTTAATTTTGTATTAGACAACATCCTATTTATTTGTTAAAAACGAAATTGAAAAATTATGTCAAAATTAAGGTTAAGCTTTTTTAAAATCACTTGAGATTTGGGAGAGTTGAGATGTCATTTATTTATTAAAGGCTGTGTCTAGTTGTTTTATAAATGGCTTTTCCCCCGGAAATCAATCAGACCATATAAATTTACACTAATCACTATTGTTTGTCGTTCAAAATCCATTTCTTATTGTTATTTAAGACTTTATTAAATAACAAATTGAAAAATTATGTAACTAATTACGCCGAAAGGCGTACACCTATTGACAATGGGCACAATTAATGATCTTTTAACCTTATTTAATCTTAAACCCTAATCTGATGGCTATGCATTGAAGATGCTGGCATATTCTTAGTCATCCTCCAAAATCAATGGATTAGATTTATTGTTCATAACTTTCTTGCATTTATCAAGGCATCCGTTAACATGTTTACTTTTTAACATTTACCTAATCACATTAAAAAATTACTGTAAGGATATGTAATTGCCACGTTCCATTTATCAACCTAATGCAGCCAAACGTTTTATATTACCACAGACAGATTACCACAAACGTTTTATATTGGGGGCATGCGTTCTCAGTATATTAGAAATACGCGTTCTCAGCGACAACCTTTCGGCGTTCTCAGCCGCGAGTTAGCGGCTGTTCTGCTATTTTTAAAATGATTGCTATTAGCTACATCTTAAATGGTAGCTAATTGAAAGACCGACCAGAAAACAGGTGAACATGATCGAATGATTCATGGCTTTAGAGTATCAGCGCGGCCGTCGCGTCTCTATTCACCATTGCAACGATATCGGCACAGAAAATGCTCTGGACACAGATTCCATTGAGTTGTGTCTTGTCATTTTCAATTACATCAAAATACTTAACAATTCTGAAAAGTTCAGTCTGACACTCTCGACCAGATTTCGAACGTATCACAGACGTGCGTCTCAAACGGGAGTGATTCGTATTAGAATCAAATTCGTTCGGAGTTTCGAAGAGGAGAAAGCATCGTGAGTTGAATGTGTTTAAGACACCTCCTGACATTGACGGTGATGGCATGGGCATATCTGCAAGTTGGTGAAAAGATGAAATTTGCAGCAGCGACGGACAACAATAGCTAAATAAGAAGTTAATGAATGATTTGCAAAATAGGCAGCGAACAAGATAAAAAACAGACGTGGATTGATACGAGAGAAAAAAGTACTCTATTACAGAGCATTAAAGAGTATTAAAGGCTCTGCATGCTGAGCTGAGGTGTGTTTGATTGTTGCAACAGAGTATTAAATGTTCTGTATGTTGGAGTGTGTGTTATTGGATAAAAAAAGTAATTTTTGAATTAACAGTAAGTACTCTGCGACAGAGTATTAAATGCTTTGTCTGTTGGGATGTATGTCATAGCTAACAATAACCAATCTGTTGTAAATGTTGTGGCAGCTGATATATACCACCTGCCACAACATTGAATGCTGAACAACAATCTGCTTATTACTAGTCATGTATCATTGCATCAAAAAATAACTTTTGAACTAACTACACACCATGAAACAGAGCATTTAATGATTTAATGGTTTGACACTGATACCATGATGCACAACATTCAATCTTCTGTCCCAATGCTTATTATTGATGGATGGAGACATTTAAGCAGATAATAATAAAGTGGCTCTAAATCCAACCAAAAAAATATGCATAAGCAGATCAATAGTCTAATTTTTGTTTTTAATTATTCTGTGTCAGAAAATTACTATTGTGTTGGGGTGTGTCTTTGATCCAACTGCATAGCATTTAATGATTTAATAGTTAGTAATTGAGCACCTCATGCAAACTAGTAATCTAATGTTTGTTTTTAACTTTTCGGTCAATTTAGAAGTCTAATGGATTTTCTGAGCATCTTGGTTGGTCTAAAATGGAGCAAAATCCCTGGAGTAATATTTTGAAATGCATGGAACTTTGATGCAACTCAGGCTACCCTGAAAATTTGACCGGATTCAAGTCCATTTTTTTACTTAAAAAGAGAAAAGTTTTTTATTACTTCCTAATTAACTTGCTCCTTATTTCAAATACAAAAATTAAAATTTTCAATAGAAAAAAAATAGCTCATCAACTTAAAAATTTGAATTTTTTTTACATAAAAAACACTAAAAGCTTAAAAGTTCAACCCTGTTATGTATGGCTAATTTGACATGACCACAACACAAAACTTGACTTATTTGAGAAGACCACAAAATTGGTCTTCCCAGGGAAACTAAACCAGACTGAGTTGTTAAGACAGACAAGCATAAAATGTCCAAAAAACCTACTATGGGTTGACTGCCCAGGTGAAAATAGCTAAACATACTAGAGCAGGATGAAAATGACTAAACTGAAAGAAAACATAAACACATCCTTCAGTCTGGAGGAACCTGAGTGCAAGACATAAGCGGTCCATCACCCATCACTGCTGGATAATTATTCTAAGAAAGCCAACATGGTGCCTTCTGGAGTCAGGTGGATGGATCCTCGTGCTTCTTTACCAACCATGAAACCAGCGTCAAAGGCGGCTTTAGAGGGACGGGAGGCAGCCTTTCCTTTCTTTAGCTTCCATGGAGCCATGAAGGACCAGAGACCAATGCAGATCCAAATAGACTGACACCCAGAAAATCGAATGTGTAGAGGATACGAGAAAAAGCACCAAGGCCGCGGCCTGGAGAGCCCAGGTTTATGAAAAATCTCCATTCGAATGCACCAAGCATTCAACATGTGTGGGGAATTCATTGCTAGAAATGGGAATTGAAGGTCCTGTGGTACAATCACCATCGTGCTCGTTCCAATCCATCGTTGAATCGTCCTCAACCCACAGGGAAATGTCCCTGGCATTATCAAGAACGACATTATTTGTACGAGAGGGAACGTTCTCCTAACAGCGCCTGTTGCGCAGCAGCAGTTGGTATATACACTGTGGGATATATCCTGGTGTATATATCAAGGTAATCCGATGGTGTATATAGGCCGGTTATTATTTGTTATATGGTGAGCTTCTTTTTATGCACCAATTTGTAGGGGGCAGTTGATATATACATTGTACGATATATTTTGGTGTTTATATTAAGGCAATTGGCAGTTGGTATATATACTGTTTGATATATTTGGATATACTTTAGTGTGTATATATCAAGGCAATCTTATGGTGTATATATTATCTGGGCAACATTGAATACTGCACAGTGGGTTGGTTATTATTCATTCAAGACAATCTGATGATGTATATATTATTTGGACAACACTGAATACTGCACAATAAGCTGATTATTATTAGCTATATGGTGAACTTCCTTCCATACATCAATTCGAAACAAGAAATGTATACATCCTTGAATATATCTTAATGTATATATCAAAGCAATCCCATGATGTATATACTAGCACAGCCGCTAACTCGCGGCTGGTGAACGTCGAAAGAGTTGAATTATCGTTGATAAAAAAAATTCTCATTTTAAAATAAAACCTAGTCAGATAATGAAATTCTAATTGAGCTAGTTAATTAAATTCTGAAGAATTCCAAAAGTTAATCATTTAAACGTGGCAATCATATGATGTTACAATGATTTCTTAATATGATTAGGTAAATGTTAAAAAGTAAACAAGGTAACCGATGCATTTATAAATGCAAAGAAGTTATCAACAATAAATCTGATCCATTGATTTTGGAGGACGACTAAGAATATACCAGCATCTTCAATGCATAACCATCAGATTAGAATTTAAGATTAAAAAATCATTAATTGTGCCCATCTCCAATAGGTTTCGGCGTAATTATCTGCTCAATATTGTATACTAAGCAGCAGGTTGATTATTGCTTACTCTATGGTGAGTTTTCTTCTATGCACCAATTCTTTTACAGTTTTATCAAACACCCAATTCAAATAAAATAAAATTTAATTATTAAAAAGATTAATAAATCAAATTAATATATGATATCACAAAACTCTTGGCAATTGTTTATCAAAGTAAACTGGTACTGGACACTGAATACAAAGTCTTATTAGTCAATCCTAGAAAAATGCATTTTTCATTAAATAATCTAGGTTTTTTATTTAATAAGTCTACAAGCCAGAAACCACAAAGTTGGCATTTTTCATTAAATAATCTAGGTTTTTTATTTAATAAGTCTACAAGCCGCAAACCACAAAGTTGGAAGCACGTTCGCCAGAGAGACATCTGGTTTTCAGATGCTATAAATACGGCACAAACTTTACGCCATTTGCTACTATTATTGAGGATATGATTGGCACTGATTCTATATGTAATTGATTTACAAAAGAGAATGGTAACATAATACTTGCTGCAATTTTCATAGTTCCATCATTTACTAGGAATGGTCTTAAACAACTTTTCCTTTGCTGCAAGGCATGGTCGCCATTCGTGATTCTTTGATTCTTCAATTGCAATGCAATTGTTCAAATAAATATTCTTTGGTTGAAAGTTTATAAATGTAATTCCATCTAGGGCATAGTGCTTAGTATTCATAGAAATTCAAGTGGGAGAAAAATATTATTGTTTAGGCAAGGGTTTCTTTCCAGCCAGAGACAATAACGTGTTTTGATCACCTCAATACACAACAACTTATGTACACATCAATAAAAATATTTTTGTTTATTCGTTTGAGTGTTTCATCTTGTATAGTGTTTGATAATTTGTGCTAGTTTTTGTTAGATTACCATATGTTTTATATTTTTAAAGTTTGTTATAAATATTATGTTCTACTCAAACTTTTAACATGGTATCAAAGCTTTTTGGGTGTAAGTTTTTGTTAGATTGTCAATCATTTGTTTTATATAGTTTGTCATAAATATTATGTTATGTTCAAACTTTTAACATGTTATAAGACCTTTATGTGTAGATTTCTAGGGAGTTTTGATTTTTGTATAAGAAATTGCCCTTGATCATGGCAGACTGTGGTAACTAACTAACTATATGTGGAGTGAATCGATGGTGTGGGTTTCAACTTATGTCAACTTGGAATGAAGTTCTAACTGTTTTCTTAGAGTATCAAGTATTCATCATTACCAAGGAAGCCAAGACTTCTAGAAAATATGTGATTTTCCCGTATATTCGATTTTCATTTCTGTAGTGTTTTTTTTGGTAATTTCAGAGGTGTTTAAAATTATTGTTGGAAACCTAACAATAGAGACAATTTGAAACATGGGACTTTCCACTAGTGACAAGGAGACAAGTACAACAAAGATTATCAATTACTCTTTATCGTCTTTATCTAGTCTTGCAAAAATGTTGCCCACAGGTGTTGTTTTTGTATTTCAGACGTTGTTTTATTCTCTCATTCGCGGGTACCTTCATAGACAGCGATGGACAAGTCCATTACGAGATCACCACCAAAGGAAAGATAGTTAAGTTTGGAAGTGGGAAGAGTAAAGTTAAGCCTTCAAACGTATCAAAATATCAACTTAGATTAAAGGATCTTTGGTAGCAGGTCTATCGGTTCTAGTGTAGCGATGAGTTCGTTGTTGAATGAGCATTACTTTCAATTTACTTCTAAATATTTTCTTTTATCCTTTTTTTTAATAATGTTTTGTATTTTTCCCTCGCAACCTTTTTCAGTTCTTTTCCTATCACATCCTCTGAATCTATTTATGGTCAAAGGCACATACACCTTTATGTCGAATCCAAGAAGGATCAATCGATCAGAACTTTCACAATCTTCCTTGAAAACACAAACACTAAGGTAAGGTTAAAGAGTTTGAGAAGGGACTATGCTGCTATGGAGCACTTGTTTAACAATCACATAATAAATTGATCTTTTGATTGTATCTTATATTATTCATTATAGTCTATTTTTTATCACTAATATATATATATATATGTGTGTGTGTGTGTGTGTGTGTGTGTGTGTGTGTGTGTGTGTGTGTGTGTGTGTGTCAAATTAGAGTTATAAATTGCAACGTGTCTGCGATTTTTAACCAAAAAACGATGAAAGAATTTTCAACAAAAAAACGACTAAAGAATAAAGAATAATAGAAGATAGAAGTTGTGGAAGAAACTTGCATGTTATATGCATGCATATAACAAGAAGCAAACAATAATGAGTATACAATGTGAATGTATATCCATGTCTATATAGCAAGCAAAAAATATATGAGAGTAAGCATTCTCAAGGTGGCAAAATAATTGGTTCGTTGTTAAATCCATTTGGTAAGTAAATTTGTTTCATTGTGATGTTAAAAAACTATTCACTTAAAAACTTACCCCTATCAACCTTCCAATTGGAAAAATCTTATGTTGATTTGCTAACCTCAACTGAATGGGCGACTAGATCAACTTCGGCTTACTCATCATTTCCCAGGTCTACTTCGGGATTACATTCACATTATAACCTATATCCAAAATAATATTGTCCATGTTGTAGTCTCCTACGTGTGCATTGAGTCGAAATTCCCTATTCGTTCTTTTCTTGCAGTGCACCTGGTTAACTGCTCAGTGTGCGAAAGTTATCTCTTTCTCTTCGGTGCAACAATCGATCATTTCGTGCAACATACTCAAATTAGACTCATCCTTCATTAGATCTAAACAAATTTTTAGAAAACTTTTCAAAGTAAGCACCTTGTCAACTTGTCTTTCTGAATGGTCATAGACTAGTGGCATATCATATATCAACATCGTGTCATACAAAGGTGGTGTGGTCGAAGTCGATGTTATCCATTATGCTCCTATCACTTCCTTCCTTGTTTGTGTATATGTCTCTTTCTCCTTTCTAGGGTCTAACAACGTAAGAGATTATGTTGCTTTCCTGACCCACTGGTGGATCCTATTGCATCAACTCCGGTTCTTTTTCCTTTGTGTGTAACCGTTGTTCATCGTGTGCCTCTGTTGCTATTATATGTACATCCAGGTTCCTCTTTTCTTGCCACTTTATGATCAACTATGGGAAATCCTTCGTGGCATGGTCTAGTTGTCTGCAATATGTACATGTAGTGCAGGGACTTAGATAGTCTCGCGCCAAATGTCCAGGCTAATTATAGTTATAACACATAATTGGTCGTCTTCCTCTGTTGAATCCTCCTCTTTCACGGCCTTTGAACCCTACTCTTCCTCATTGATTATGATCTCTTGGAGTATTATACTGTGGAGATCCTCCTTCAAAATCTTCTCCCTAGACTTTGTATGCATTTGTAGTGCGCTCTCTCATCAAATCAAATGTGCGAGAATCCTTCTCTCCATGTACCATTGACTTACAAAAGTTACAAAACAATTTTCTTCCAGTGCTCTGATATTTCTACATCAATGGACAAGCAATAGGGTGGTGACCCATCGTCTTGAATATATCACACTATACCACTAATAGATTTGGAGCTCTTGTATTCAAATACAGTTGAAAATCTAGACACTCATTCTTATGATGACCTTTTGTTCTTAATGTGACACACTAGACTTCCTTGCATTTTTCTTTTCCTTTCACAAGTTCCTGCAACTGGATAGTCAGTGCTGCTAACTGCGACTGAACTTGAGCAATCCCTATGCCATTTTCTCCTACAATGGATGCTTCCAATTTCATAGAAATTTCTAGGGCTTCCAACTGTGACACAATCTTATGTTGTGTCAAGGGGCAGTGTATATGCGACAACAATCCTGCAATAAACCTTCCCTATGTTTTTCATCCGGAATTTGGAATGTCAACCGATCCTTCAGTATCTTTAGTCTTTGATCATAACCCCACACTAATTCATTCACTATTTGTTTGATCTCTTTCAGCTCTGTAATGCAATGTGACTCAAACTTAGGTTTCTGGAACTCTTTCAATAGAGATTGTCTCACATCTACCAATGTTCTAGTTTGTCTCGCAGTTGTAGTAGTCTAATGATTTATGTACCATAGTAATGTGCAGTCTTTGAATGTCATTGTTGTTGAGGAAAATATATGAAATGATATTACTCAAACATTTTAAGATCTTTATTGGCTAAAGAAAGATAGACGAGAATATCACCCTATGTTTATAGCCATCAAAACTGATATCCTAATTCACAAGTATTGTTTACAAGTGCTTAGACTATTTTTTTGTAATTAAAAGCTTGCTGAAAAAATGGTTTTTTATGTAATTTTCTGAACATATCAGATGCTGAAATAAATATAGAGACAAAAGTAAAGACACTAAGTCAATAATCAACACATATGAGACATAAAGAAATCCTTTATTTCATTCCAATTCATCAAAGAATCGTTCTCTTTACAAAATTTCCTGAGGAAGTTTTGGACCAAAGTCAAACTTAGACGTCCCCGATGAAACATACAAAAGGACTTCTGACATAAAATCAAAAACTAAACTTGAAAAGATGGATCAACTTGCCACAAATTGTTGCCCACTAGACTCTCCACAATAGCCTTTGTTAGTCATGAAAACTAATTCACAAACAGACAAGTCTACATAGACTATCAAAGATAGATCAACACCTCTGAAAAATAAGTGTCTAAATGATGTAATTCAACCCTAAATCTTATTGTCTACAATAGGAACCTGCTATCATAAAAAAGAATTAGGCTTATAATGAATTAAGGAATGAATGAAAACTGAATTATCTCAACAAAAACTCAAAGAGAAAACCTTAGTATGCTTCTCCTTCTATTTTCTTCTTATTCCTCCCTTTTCTTTTTCCTTTAAGAAAATTGGAATTGGTTGAAGTAGTTGAACTACTTCATTAGTTAAGTTAACAAAAACTCAACCAACATTTTTAGTTAAGGGGGAAAAGTAATAATCATAATAAGAGTTTTTTAAATAAATAATAACTAGTAGGTGGGACCCCTTGTGACTCCCTTTAGCTTTTAACAATCACAACACAAGTAGTTAATTAAAAAAAACATCCCTCCTTATGACTCCCATCATCACATTCATATTTGAAAATTTATCTCAATAATAATTGAAATTATTTCTAAAATATATTACTCATATATCCAAAAAATAATGTGTTGTCCAAAATTCTAGAAGTCAACAATTATCATCAATTTATAAATTAAAAAAAAATTAAAATCCATATTTTCCACTTTGAGATGTAATCCTTCCCTTGTTGCTACTATCACCTTTTGATCTCTTTGAAATTTTCTTTGGTTGTGCTGATCCTTTAGGCCTAATCTCGTTGATCACATGAGAGCAATCATCCCTCAAATTCATGCGGGAGAACACGGATTTATCAGAGCCATTAGAAAGTGAGAAAGGGGCAACAATGGCTTTTCCTTTGTCAGGGGCATGGTGGGCCTCGGTTTTCAACCTTTTACTCGCATGGGAAGACTGAAATGGTGAGTGGATAGGGGCAGCTTAGACAATTTGATTGATAGGCGAGGGAGCACGTAAAGACAAATTGGGCCAACCACGATGTTGGGAGACTATCGGGTGGACAATCTCTTGCCATCTGTCATTTTCGGGAAATTCAGGCTGCAATGAGACATGAGGGGGTACGGGAATACTAGGGACCTATGGATCTTGGAAGGGAGGCCTTTTAGGCCTAGGTTGGACCACTCCTTTCCCAATCCAGTTAAAAAACCCATCTTGAAACAGTTGGCCTAACTCTTACGAGTCTTCATCAAAGTGTATGGATAATCTTGGCCTTCTAGGGCCCCTGTTTCAATTACCTCTTCCTCGGTTACCTTTGCCATGGCTACCCCAACTGAAAAAGCTTATTCATGTATGCATAATTGATTAGCAAATAGTTTCTTTAACAACCATACATGACAACTCCTTTTTAAAATATGAAATAAATTTTTGCTTAACAACATTTCAGACTCATGCAATCCAATCCATACAAATTGTTAAATAGTTGTCAATGAGCAGGGGGTGAACGAAGGTTCTGGGATATGCGAGGGGTTGTATTGAGAGAAAAATGTTAAAATGAGGGGGAAAAGAGCATGGTTACTTCTCATAGACAAAAGAACAATCAATTGTAATGTAAACCAAAGAACATATCACTCTAATCCATCATTTTGATCTTAAACTGTTACAATACAGAGTTATTATTAACTGTAATTAAATTTTAGGAACAAAGAGTGGATAATGGATATGGGAAAGTGAGGGGATTGTAATTAGCAGAAAAGAGAAATTGTGGTAGGGGAAAAGAGCAGACACTATTCGAAAAATCCATTAAGTAATCCATAAAACAATTATGTATTTAATGCAAATGATCCAACACTAACCAGATAATTACTATGATCAATTAAACA
The DNA here is from genome assembly GCA_010110895.2 of Picea sitchensis. Lineage (NCBI taxonomy): Eukaryota > Viridiplantae > Streptophyta > Pinopsida > Pinales > Pinaceae > Picea > Picea sitchensis. The sequence goes on from SNQJ01S0223210.1 coordinate 12,693, forward strand.
ATCACTGTGTATAATTTAACCATTACTGTGTGTTAACTTGCTCACTATTCACATTGAAATCTTTAACACAGTGTCATGATACTCAAAATAACATGCCTTCCAAAACAACATGTATAAGAATTCTATTTCCTCTCATTTTTCCCATTTAATATTTAAAACAAATTCCAAATGAACACACAATCATTTGTTTCCACTCTGTTCAACATCAAAACATCAACCATTGTCCATGAATTATCTCCTCAAATCAAACACAGACACAAGTTCTTTTAAAACCGTTCCCAATTCCATTTCTCTAATCAATTTAAAAATTAAATTGTAATGAAACCATACTGTTATAAAACCCGTGCCCATCTCTGATACGATGCACGATATCCATAAAACATACAAAACATACAACCAAGTCACAACTATCACGATTTTAAATTGCAATAATCCTGATTGGTAATTAAAACACACAGTAACAACAACCATCATTTCAACTTATACCATGTTGTAGGAAACACACAACCCAGTGCATAATGCAAAGAGGCATACTCCCAATCAAACCATAAAACAATGCTAAGTTAACAATCCAATTGTTACAACACAAGAGACAACAACTGTGTGCCCATTTCATTTCTCGAATCAACCAATTAACCATGATGAGCTATCAATTCGATTGTTATAATACATAATGCATCGACTAAATACCAATAACAAAAATCATTTTCAACGCTATTCCATCAACTCTATAATTAACCCGATCAACAAGGACGAGCCAATAATCAACCCCACATGAAATACTACCCAACAACTATAGCAGTCAACCAGATGACCGATAGAGTGTGACTGTTGAGTTAATCAAAATCGGGCTCGGTACCAACGAAAACAAGAAAATAGTCAAGGGTCCGTTCGATCATTGAAACACAAGGAGATTGGAGTCGACCATATCAACAGCAGGTGAAAACCCTTCGAAACGACACGGTGGGCACATAGACCATATAACCATTAACATGTATGACAAGGTGAAAATTTGCACTAGGTAGGAGATACTATGAACAAAGGAGCAGAGGATCCTTACTGGCCAGTAATACCCATGAGAACATGCATGGGTATAACCCTGGTGGTTTTTCCAAAAAAATGAATAATGCTGGTAAAAATGTAGAGCCATGAAATATAAACCAACCCTAAAGCAAGCCTCTTGGCATAATAACCATCATAACCAACTGCGCAGACACCAATAACATAAACAAGCCCACAACCAGGTGAAAATGATATGCAGTGACCCAAGGTGGTTCAAAATCAAACACAACAACCCCATAACACCAAATAAGACTGGGTATGTTTACAAGAACTGTGTGGAGACGACCAACAAGTCTAGACCGAATGAAACCCTCCAACCAAAACCCTTAAGACAACAAAGATCCTTCATGGCTTCCACCACACAGAATCATCAATGAAATCGTGACTTCAACTATCCATTTTTTTCATTTACAATGAATACACACAACCAACCATTCCATAGAAATATCAGAAGTTTACATAGTTGCCAGTCTCAAGAAAATCACAAACCAATACATCACCGAGCCAATATTTATTTCATAACTAGAGCGAGTTCATGGATGGAGGAAATGACATACTTGTAACCAAAAATCCTTAAAAACGCAAACTTGGTCGAGCAATTCTTTCCTCGCCTGAAAATAAGAGCTTAACCACAGTGAAACACAATCGAACGATAGCCAAGCTAGGGTGACGACCAATGGGAGAGGTATGGAGTGACGTGGAGTAAATGCACGTCACTTCCATCCTCTACTCATTCAATTACTTAGTACACGCCAACCAACCATCCATTAATCCATTCAATTAATCTATGCATTGAAACTAACATCCATTACTTGCCAAGTGTGCTACCCCATATCACATTAACCATTGCCAAACATACCATAACGCATATCGAATGTACCTTCATATAACTCAATACATCGTATAGCCACTAACTTTGTTAGCAAGGACTAACAATAATCCTTTTAATTTCATTTGCCTATAATGTAGCATAGCATAGTATAGTATAGGATAGCTCCTCTTCCTTGGATTTTTTTCCTCATATTGCTTTTATCTCTTATCACAACTAACATGTGTCTTGTGCAGGTGCAACATGTAACAAATCATGGCACTAATAGAAATGTGATAACAATGAATATAATCCATTCATA
>SNQJ01S0223211.1:3168-14883 GCA_010110895.2 Picea sitchensis
AACACAATGGATGGTAAGGGAGGAAATAAAATCAAATGCACTAGTGATGACTAGATCATCCTCCCCTCAACTTAAGTGATGGGAAAACATTGACATGATGACATGGAAAATGAACACAAGATAGGGAATTTTCATGCATTTAATAAGGAAGTCAATGAACACTGTAAATACAAAGGAAAACTTGTACCTCCATACTTACCCACAATATTTGAGATGATGACAGAAACATGTGATAAGATTCATAACAAAATTATAAAGTGTGTGGAATGTGACATAACCAATGGAAAACAATAAGCGACATAATCAAATTAGAGTGCAAGGATTTGTAGCAATCGTCCAAGAAGAAAATGAATCAATGATCTGAAACAAACACCAGAATGGTGCTTGAGGATTCATGAACAATGATAACGAAAAAAATGGCTTGAGTATCCATAATAATGTGAAATAGAGAAAAGTCCAAAATTTGTAGCAAGTAACTAGATCTGTAGCATGAATAAAACTAGCGTGAAAATCAATGTTTTTTTTTTTCTTTTATTGGTTCAAATATTGTTTGTAGTAGGCTTGTTACGAAATTTTTCACGTGCAGACATATGAAACTTCCCATGGATTACTAGACCCTTATACCAATACAAAAAAAAATACAAGTGGACACTAACATCCCTTTAAACTTGTCTTAACCAATCAGAATGAGAAGGAGAGAAAGGATATGATGAACCTATTTCAACGTTTGTCCTCGCTGCTTCCAATCCTTGGGCCTGATCTCCAATTTCCCTGGTGAAAATTGAGATCTACAATGGAAAACAAAGGAAAACAACTATCTCCTACTCTACAAGATTATATAAGACAAGTCTATCTAAGAAGATTAGAGTAACAATAGACAATAAAATGTACCAAGACATAAACTTGAAGGAAATAGGACAAGTATATATTAATTGGAAATCCAAAAAGAGATACTTACAGACAACGATTGATGCAACAACAACCTCTCCAAGCTCTCATCATCCATCCCCTTGCACAAATTTACCAATATCAAAATGATGATACTCTGACTGATTACTTCCCCCTTCACCTTGGAAATACCTTCAATATATAGGCTTGAAAGGCACAACCACCATGAGAAAATGAAGGATATCTATCCTTGAGTTTAGGATCTGATCCTAATATGAATCCATAAAATAGGGGTCAAACACAACCAACCTCATCCCAAGAGAGTTGGCCCACATAATAAGGTGGAGGATCCTCCTTTTCCCTCTAACAAGACTAACGCTCCCCCTTAGTTGAAATCAGGGCGCCATCCTCTAGACGCTTGCCTAACATGGAAAAGGGGGTGCCAGTCCATGAAGTGGAATTCCCCTAGCATGGTAGGGGGGCGCCACCCTTCATAAATTCCGAAAAAATGGTCGATTTTTCCAAGAAAAAGGTGTGTTTTGACCTTGAAATGATGGGTTTCTTCCTCCAATATGACTTAGGGGTCATGGAAAATGTCTTTCATGGTGTCAAGGTGTTGTGACACTTGAAAAAGTTAATGCAACACTAGGTAAGGTGCATACGACACTTGCGACAGTGCATTCAACACTTAACAAGGTGCATACGTCACTTTGCGACACTTGTGACACTTAGGGTGTGAAATTAAAGTGTGACATTTTGATGTGTAACAAGGCTAGTTTTCAAATAATATCTATCTAACTTTTCCCTAAAAAGGGTTTTCATATTCATAATATTTTTTTATTTTATTTTAAAGACAATTGAGAAAATCAAGTTGTGGGAAGTGTAGGTGACATAGCCATTGTGCTAAAAATCTCCAAATATGAAGAAATAGAAAGATCTCTAATGAAAACATATTTGGAAAATGACCATTTATATAGCCTCAATTGATGACCATTATCAAAGAGAGGTATCCAATATTCATCAATGGCTCATAGCTTTACAAAACCATTGTCATAAATAATAACAATCTCGTATGGCCCTAGCCAATGAGTACAACACTTGCCTTTGAAATATTTGAACCTATAATCACAGAAGAGGGACAAATGTCCAACCTATAAATTATTCTTATTGTTGAATTTTTCATGCCACTTATCCATCTTATGTTTAACAATAAAGTTTTGGTGCAAGGCATCTTGACAAATTTCATCTAGTTCATTGATCTAGTCCAGACAATACTTTTGAGCTTTTGATAGGTTGAATCCCACATAAAATGCAGTTCTAAGAGTGTTTAATTCAAACTCAATGGGAAGTACCACATTATTACCATACACAATCTCATATGGGGTGAAGCCTTTTGTGTTTTTCTAGGTGGTGCACTAATCCCATAGATGGTTCACCACACAAGGATGGTTCCAGAGTGTTACTGGGCTTCCCAAACCAGTCAACACTCAATCTCTCATAGGCTTCCCAACACCCACAACAATCCAAGTACCCAGATCTCTTCTACCCATCTTACACAACCCAAGAGAATGGACCCCCACCCTTCTCTGCCACACAGTCCCTCAAGAAGTCCTTCTCCTTCTATGGCTCCAATGCAGTTGGTCCAGAATCTCCATGTTGGGACTCTCAAGACTCATAGCTATGAGAAAATCTAGACACAGGGAAAGCATCTCAAACATGCAAGCCCCAAATCATGGATGGACTACACCAACGTTCTCTACAACCAACAATGACATGGATGCTATTCAACAATTCATATTCCTTTCCCAAGCCAAGACATAGATGGGGAAAGATGAGTGGGTGACATAAATGAATGGAGTGAAGTCTCCATGAGAGGTGTGAAACAATGAAAAATAGGGTGAATGAATGTGTGAGGGAAGAGTGAAGTGACCAATAGCAGAACGAGGAAAAGACATGAGAGTGAGAGAGAACAAAGCCCCCAACAAGCCAGGGACAGGTTTATGTAATTCATGGGGATCAAGAACCTCTTGTCCTTTCCCCAAGAAGATCATGTAACTACTATTATACATTAAGAAAAGTGGAGAATAAAATATAAAATAAAATTCTTAGCCCCTCAAGCCCCCTCTCTTTTGGAATCATAGCCCCCTATAACTCTAGTCCTTGTCCGTCTAGCAACCATCAATGCATTTATTATTAATAATGTTCAAAAAAATACATTTCTTGGGCACACTGGCCTTTTAATAATTGTTTGGGCACTCTGGTCTCTCAGCAGTGTAACAATACATTATTTAATATGGGGGCTCAAAACCCAGGGTGTTACATCCCCTCCCCCTTATTTTGGCACCGTCCTCAATGCATATACAAACAAGAATAAAAATTCCAAAATTTATTCAAAAAGCTGTCGGTACTCTGCCCACTTTAGGACTATAGTAGGTCCACTGTACTTTTACCAGCTCTATAACTTGATTCCAGAGAATTTTTACTTTTCTGTCCAATATTCACACTAGCTGGACCTGAAAGTCTCCCTCTGTCTCTACCTGAATCATATGCCAATCAATAACATGGTTAGGATCATGTACATATTTATTTAGAAAAGAGACATGAAATACATTATGCACATTCATGGAAACATGAAATGCAAGCATGTATGCAACTTTCCCTATTCTGTCCAATATCTCAAATGGACCAAAGAATCTGGTTGCTAGCTTTGTACATCTACCCAACTTCAAAGATCTCTTCTTGGGCTTCAATTTCAAAAGAACATGCTCCCCTACTTTAAATTATCTTTTTGTCCTATTCTTATCTGCATAAACTTTATGTCTATCCCGAGCTGCCTTTAAATTCTGGTTAATCTTAACCATCTGGTCTTCCATATCCTTGAGCAACTCTAGCCCAAGTACCACTCTATCTATTGGGTTGTCCCAACTTACTGAAGTACTGCATTTCTTACCATACAAGGCTTCAAATGGGCTCATCTTCAATGAAGCTTGATACCCATTATTATAGGAAAACTCAACCAAGTGCAAGTAATATTACCACTTAGATGGCTTATCCATCACATACATTCTCAACATGTATTCAATTACTTGGTTGACCCTCTCTATCTGCCCATCTGACTGTGGATCGTATGAGGTTCTAAAGTTTAGATTTGTACCAAATCCTTTAAATAATCCCTTCTAGAAATTTGAAGTAAACTTCGTGTCTTTGTTCAATTTCCCTAGGTATCCCATGCAACCTAGCAATTTTCTTCATGTAAATTTATGCAATATTCGCTACTCTATGAGTTGTTTTCATAGGAAAAAAATGAGCAACCTTTGTCAATTTATCAACCACTACCATGATTGAATCGTGTTGCCTCGCTATCCTAGGAAATTTATTTATAAATTCAATGGTTATCACTTCCCATTTCTTCTCTGGAATTGGTAATGGTTGTAGCAAATCCATTGGGTGTCTATGCTCAACCTTCACTCTCTGACATTCCATACATCTGGCGATGTAATCATCAACATCCTTCTTCATCCCCGACCAAAAGAATTGGCTTCTTACTGCCGTAATTGTTTTCCAGCAACTGAGATGTCCAATATATGGGACATTATGCATTTATTTTAATACCAACTTCCTAAGTTCTTTGGAACTAGGGACATAAATTCTATTTTTATGCATAAGTAATCCATCTTCATTTATCTCATACTGTTTCATTTTCTGTTGTACATCCTCTTGCCGCAAGATTTCCTTTACCTATAGGTAATGCTGATCTGTAACAACAACATCTAAAATTCTTCTCTTCAAGTCTGACTGATGCATATTGACAACTATAGCATGCATGAGATATACTCTTCTACTAAGTGCATCGACAAATTTATTTTCTTTTCCTTTGATATGCTTGATATCAAAGTCGTATTCACTTAAAAGTTCTAGCCATATTGTTTTCCTGGAATTCAAAGTTAGTTGTTCAAAAAGATACTTCAAACCACTATAGTTTGTTCTTAATTCAAATCTTTTCCCCATGAGATAATGCCTCCACATCTTCAATGCGTGAAGAACGACAACTAGCTCCAAGTCACATGTGGCATAGTTCCTCTCATGTTCCTTAAGATGTTTTGGACTCATAACCAATGACATGTCCATTTTGAGTGAGGAATCGACCAAGTCCTTCCTTACATGCATCTGTACATACCACAAAACTTTCATTTGGGTCAACAATCTTGAACACATGTGCACTAGTGAGTAACTCCTTCAACAAATTAAAGTTCTCTTCACATTCAGAGGTCCATTCAAATTTCATTCCCTTCTTTTGCAAATAAGTGATGGGATGAAAAATCTTAGAGAACCATGCTATAAACCTTCTGTAGTAACCAACTAATCCCTTAAAATATTTGACTTCTGAAACATTCCTAGGCGTTGGCCATCCTCTAATGGCTTCAATTTTTTTGGATTCACTGCTATACCCTATTTCGAAATAATTTGCCCCAAGTAATGGATATGTTCTTTATAAAAAGAACACTTACTCAGCTTGGCATACAACTGATGTTCCCTCAACACTTGCAATACCAATATTAGGTGATGTTCATGCTCTTTCTTTGACTTATAATAGACAAGTATGTCGTCCAGGAATACTATGAAAAACTTATCTAAGTAATCTATGAATATGCCATTCATTAAGCACATAAAGACAAGTGGTGCATTGGTCAGTCCAAATGGCACCACTATGAATTCATAATGCCCATACCTGGTTCTGAAGGTCGTCTTATGGATGTCTTCTTCCTTGATTCTTACTTGATGGTATCCCGATCTCAAGTCTATCGTCAAAAATATCTTTTCTCCTATTAGCTAATCAAAGAGGTCATCAATTCTGGGTAAAGGACACTTTTTCTTTATAGTATACTTATTCATATGTCGAAAGTCAATACACAACCTCAAGGTCCCATCCTTCTTTTTGACAAAGAGTACGAGTGATCCTCAAGGTGAAACACTTGGGTGTATGTACCCTTTCTTCAACAATTCCTCCAACTGCATTTGTAATTCTTTTAACTTTGGTGTGTTCATTATGTAAGATGTTTTTTACACTGGGGAAACTCTTGGCACTAAATCAATAGAGAAATATATTTCCATTTTTGGTGGCAACCCTGGTATTTCCTAGAATACATCCTCAAATTCTTGCAGTACCGTAAAATCCTCAAGGCTTGTCCCTTTGTATTTTCCGGCTCCTCCACATGGGCTGCATACAACTGAAACCCTTTTCTGAAACATCTCTTCAGCTGTAAGGATGAAATATCCCTTATAGAGATGGGTCTTGGTACACCTTTCACAGTGCTCTATTTTCCATCTCCATCAAGACATGTAAATGTCTTGCTATGAAAATCTAGGACAACATGATGCTTGTCCAACAAATCCATTCCAATTAGAATATCATAAGACCCCAATGGTATGATATTTAGATCAACACTAGTGTCAAACCATTAAGACTTATGGAACAACCTCTGACCATATCATGGATTCTCCTTTTGGTTCCAGTGGCTAGCTAAACCAAACTTATTTCCCAAGCTTACTTTTCTCCAAATTTAATCTATCCACTATTTTAGGGTCAATGTAACAATGACTTTCTCCTGAATCAATTAAAATAGCAACAGACTGATTTATGATCTTACCTTCCACCTCGATCATGTTGGATTTGTGTTCTTCTTGTCGATCATCTAAGGCTGCATAAATTCTTCCCATGTCTTCAACTGTCGTATCTTCTTGGAAGTTATGCACGGTCTTCACTCTGCCCTTTCTGTGAGGGAAATCCTTGTACATGTGATCTTCCTTGCATCCCCAACATTGGATTGGTGGTCTTCCCCTTTTTCCCAAGGAGTCTTCTTTCTTGGATTCATCCTTAGCATACCGGTCTTGATGATTTTTATTAGACTCATTTCTATGAAAATGAGGCTTGAATCCTTTCTTCCTACGATAAAAATTCTCCTTCTTCTTATCCTTCCAATATTTCTGCATGTATTCTCTGCCCTGGCCTTGCTCATATAGGTACTTATCTTTCTTGATAGCCTCATTCAAGGTCTTGGGTTCATCATACCAAATCTTTTCTTTATAAAAGGATGACAGTCCACTAAAAAATATCTGTGTTTTCACCTTTTCATCATTTATAAACCCATCATACTTTAACAACCCCAAGACCTTATTCTCATATTCTGCCATGGACATGCTTCCCAACCAGAGTTCAAAGAAATCCTGTATTTTCTTGTCATATAAATTCTCTGAGAGGTATTCCTTTTAAAAATACTTGTTGAACTGCTTCGAAGTGATCCTATTCTCATTAATATGCTCAACTTGCTTCAGATGTTCCCACCACATGGAAACTTTCCCATGTAAATGGTAGGTGGCAATTCTGGATTCTAGGTTTGATGAATAGTTATGCAATTGGAAATATCTCCTGAGTCCAAGAAACCATGCTTCAACATCACATTCCCTTTCCCTTTCACCATCAAAGTATGGTGGCTTGAGCTTCCTTAGCTCTCCTTGCAAACTGTCCATTTCATGCCTTCTTCTTTGGTTCCTAACAAGATATGCCTCTGGACTACTTATGGAATCCTTAGATGCATAAGACCTTCTTACTGAGTAAGGAGGTGAGCTATTCCTATGAGCTCTGCTAGCACTCCTGGAATAACCAACTCTTCCATGATCATCTCTTCTTTCATGATACCTGCCTTCTTCCTCTTGCTTTGAGCCATTGTTTGTTTGTCCTTGCAACTAATTTAACCTCTGAAACACTTGAGCATTTATCTGAATTTTATCTCTCATTAGCCTCTCATTGTCTTCCTTGTAGCTCTACACTTCTATTTTCAGGCTTCTTACAATTTCTATCAATGTTTCTTGCTCCCCTCGACCCTTGTGTCCGTTGGATTCTGTCTCTGCATTACCAACTCTGGTATTTTGGCCTTTGACCTCTTTATCATGGCCAAAAGCTCCCTCACCTTCTTCCATTTCTCGAATACACATTATAAGCTGATATACTTAAACTCCTTAATTATGCAAAATGTGCAAGTGACCATTTTGTAAGAGTTAAGCATATGACAAACAGAATTTTCCAAACAATGTTACAGGTCCTTTTAATTCATGAAGAATACACACACACACACACACACACACACACACACACACACACACACACACACACACACACACACACCAGTTTGCATCATATAACACTTTCATTTGGAAACTCTTACTCTTGGAGTTGATTGTGTATATCTATTTTCATCTCTTGCTGCGGGAGATCTGATTTTTCTTTACATATTCACACCATGATTTCATCCAAATCTATTGTGGAACAAACTGTAAGTGTACTCTGTAGTTGAATTTAGAAGATTGAAGTTCTGTTTTCAATATAAAACCTTTGTCAAATCTTTATGTGCTAGAATTATTGTATCTGAAAACGTGTGGTTTAAAATCGATCGAGGGCTGAGATCAACAGTCATAATCCATTACAAAGATTGTATATGCACACGGGATAACATCGGGACTTGTACCCATAATTTAAATTCAATACAATTTTGTTTTGAGCTTGAAATCCAATCGTAGATCAGACGATCTGTATTCATTGCAAAGATTATAAAGTGCAATGGTGGACTCCACCTTTGGCGTATCCACAATTTTTATGAAACACATCGTTATACATTTGAAATATGATTATTGTTTGGAAATTTAATATTATGTTGGAATATTAATCCAAATCTCCACCGTAGATCTGTAGATCTAATGATCAACAGGAGCTACGAGACTCCGAGCTTCGGGAGTTCCTGACTGTCCACACTCTCAATCTTTCTGGAGTACCAAGTCTCCGGACTACAGGATCTGCTGCCACGTATCCTATGTAATCAATGGTTGAGGTGGAATCCAGCCTTCGGGCCTTCAGGAGTCCTCGAACCCAACTTCTTATACCTTGAATCCTCCAGAGTGCCAAGTATTTGGACTATGGGATCTACTGCCATGTGTCCTCTCTCGATCAATGGTGAGAATTTAGTCTGCTCTTCGAAGCTTCAAGAGGTTTCAGCTTCATTCCACTTCATTCCTTCTGAACGTCGAATTGGAAAACTCCTAGAGTCTTCGTCAACAAGTAAGCACCAATGGGTGATACGTGGCAGAACACAAGGAACAAACATGTGGCCCTATCTTACGGGTAACATGTGTCATATACTAACTGGCACGAATGGTATTTGAAAAACATGAAACACGATGACATGTGGCGAGCATCAAGTGTGTCCGCGTCACCCTAGATGATGTCAACAAGCCATGTCACTCCAGTGCCTCATGACTTTGGGACTTCGGGACTTCAGAACTTTGGGACTTCAAAACTTCGAGAGACTTCTCCACACTACAACTCAAATCCCCTAAACACCGAATTCCCGAATAGGCTGATATGCGAAGATGTGTCCCCATACACGAACGATCCATATTTACTCTAGAGTTTGGGACTTTGGGAGACTTTCTTCCTAGCAGCTTAAGGGATCGCTTCTCTCGGAGTGTCGAATCTCTGAATTGCTATGAGATCTATGACTCACACTTTCTCATACGCAGATCAGATGATTGGAGTCTGATCTTCTCCACTTTTCTCACCTCCTGATCCATGCTTGATTCAATGGCCCAGACCTGTCCTTGTCCAAATGCAATGGTCAGGTACTCCTCCCCGTGATCTACGACGTAGATTCACTTCGAGACTTTGGAGCTTCGGGGTTTCAGGATTCTTTTATGAAAAGGAGCTTGAAATTGCAAAAGCAACAAAGTCCGAAGGACTTGAATGTTTAACCTCCATGCTCTTTTCCTAGATATGACGGTTGTGAAGGATTCATACCCTTCCCGAATAGATCCTATGACCATCATGGTTTCCCAAACCACTACACCTCCTAAGCTTTCAAACACAGTTAAGGTGAGATCTCAGTGCCTTCTGGCACTCTGCAACTTAATTTCTTTGTGAAATTTATTCTTCAATCTTGGTTTACACGGCCCATCCAGGCTTAGTATAAGAACCATGAACTCTGATACGAAACTGTAACATACCCAACCACCCACAGGTCGGGCTATGCTACTTCAAGCCCGCTCTCATACTTCTTTATCTTACATAAGCCTTTCAAATTAATAAAGATGCATAAAATAAAGGAACTGAATGACATGCACAACAATAACCAACACACATGCATACTCTAAACATATTGAATTCAACGATAAATAAATACACAACGAAAATAATTCATACACAGGTAAATAATACCATAACAAAGAGCACTTATCTTTTATAGAAGAGAACCACCCAATGGTTGTAGAGCAAGAACGTTCCACCCAACCATAGACATTGTTGTTCCAAGTCTCAACAACAATGTCACCCTCGATATGGGGCTATGAATCCACAAGGATGATTCCAAAGTGTTACTCGGCTTCCCAAACTAGTCAATACTCAAGCTCTCACAGGCTTCCCAACACCCACAACAATCCAAGTACCCAACTCTCTTCTACCCAGCCTGCAAAACCCAAGAGAATGGACCCCCACCCTTCTCTTCCACACAGTCCCTTAAACAATCCTTCTCCTTCCAGGGATCTAGTGTAGCTTGTCCATAATATCCAAGTTGGGACTCTCAGGACTCACAGCTGTGAGCAAAGCTGGACACATGCCAAGCATCTCAAACATGCAGGCCTCAAATCATGGCTGGACTACACCAACGATCTCTACAACCAAAAATTCCATGACTTCTCTTCAACAGTTCGTCTTCCTTTTCAAAGCCAAGACACGAAAGAGGAAAGATGAGTGGGTGAGAGAAATGAATGGAGTGAAGTCTCCACGAGAGGTGTGAAACAGTGAAAAATTGGGTGAATGAATGCGTGAGGGAAGAGTGAAGTGACCAACAACAGAACAAGCATGAGAAATGAGAGTGAGAGAGAACAAATCCCCCCAACATGCTAGGGACGGGTTTATGCAATTCGTGGGGATCACGAACGTCTTGGCCTTTCCCCAAGAAGCTCATGTAACTACTATTATCCATTAAGAAAAATGGAGAATAAAATATAAAATAAAATTCTTATCCCCTTAAGCCCCCTCTCTCGTGGAATCATAGCCCCCTATAACTCTAGTCCTTGTCTGTCTAACAACCAACGATGTATTTATTATTAATAATGATCAAAACATTACATTTCTTGGGCACACTGGCTTTTTAATAATTTTTTGGGCACTCTGGCCTCTCATGTAGTGTAACAATACATTATTTAATATGGTGGCTCAAAACCCAGGGTGTTACAGAGAGCCATGGGACTTTTTTAACCATTGGTTGATAGTAGTGGTGAGGGAGGCCAATTCACCCTTAATTGCTACAAATTCACTCGTAACATTGGCTTGGAAGGTTGGAAATTTGGAATTGGTGGAAGCGATTTCTGAATTCACTCTCTAGATGTTGTCCCTGTGTTGTTTGGATTCTTATTATAGGTGAAGGATTTCTTGGTTGCGAGTGATGGCCATTTGAGAATGAGGGGTGTTAGGGAGGGGGAAGTGGGTCCATGGAAAAAGATGGAGAAATGATATATGACAATGATCCGGGTGAAAAGAGGAATGCAATGGGATGTGTCAAATAAGGGTGCCAGGAAAGGTGGGTAAGGCCATAGAAAAAAGGCTTATAAGTGATAGGTACCATAATGATCATGAAGAAAAGGGGATTCCAATGGGATGGGTCGCAAAAAAGAGTGTTGGGTCCATGAAAAAAAAATAGACTTAAAAATGACAGGTACCACTGTGATCAGGGTGAAGAGAGGAGTCCAATGGGATATTCCTAAATTATAAGGGTGTCAACA
>SNQJ01S0223212.1:0-14883 GCA_010110895.2 Picea sitchensis
ACTTCATGGTGGTTGGACGGGGCAAGGACAGGTGGTTTTAGCCACCTTTCGGTTGTAGCCGGAGAACATAAGGGGTTGTAGCCTCCTTCTGGTTGTAGCCAAAGAATTGGGGAGTTAGAGCTTCCCTCGGGTTGTAGCCTGAGAAACTAGGGGGTTGGAGCCTCCTTCTAGTTGCAGCTGGAAAACAAAGGAAGTTGGTGCTTCCAATGAATGTAATTCTTCAAGGCATATAAGAAAAAGCCTTTTGTGGTTTTCTCCCGCTTTGGGTTTCCACGTAAAACATCGTTGTATTGTGTATGTGTATGATTGTTCATTTGTTCATTGCTCATTATTGGATGATAATTCTACATTGACATAACACTTGGATTATTTGGTTAAAAAGGATTAAATTGTTTTATTATTGATTCACCCCCCTCTCAGTAATCGAACAATCTGTCCTATTTGAAATTTGTGGTTAGGGTTTCTGCTTAAGGCTAGGTTTATTTACATTATTTTATGCTACCTGTGTTGAAACACACACTGACACTAAGGGGGGCATGGGGGGGTGTGAATCAGTGTCTGGAACTTTTGGCTACTTTTCACACTTTCATAGAATAACTAAATTAACTGAATAAGATATATGCAGTATTCATAAACATATATAACACAAACTGTATGAAGTAGATAAAATATCATTATTTTATTTATTTAACTTGAATGAATACAAATAAAATCAATCATTTCATATCTTCAACTTCAACTGAATATGAGAGATCCAACTCTATGGCACAAGACCTAGCTTGTAGTTCTCAGATCCAACTAAGAAATGAGGAATCCAACCCTCATAACAAGACCTGGATTGTTGATCTCAGATCCAACTAAGATGTGAGGAATCCAATCCTCGTGACAAGACTCAGCTTGTAAATAGGCACCAACCTAATAGAATGAACTTTCATTCAATCCATTATATATATATATATATATATATCCACCAAGAAACTATCTTCCCTTCATATTCCTTTACTTATATAGTCCTCCAAAGGGTGCCACTTTGAAACAATGTGTCATTTTAGAATGAAACATTGCACCCCTTCATTTAATTAACACAAATGGTAAATTTTATTAATTGATTTTCATACACCAATTTAGACAGCGATTTTTGTATGAATATTCTGGAGTGTGGAAACAAATTTTAAAATTCTACGACATGGGTTTTTTGCATAACCTAACCAATTAGACAACACATGGGAAATTTCCCCAGAAAGTGTGTGAGGTGGCTGATACAGACGGTTCATTAAAGGCAACTTGCCTAGATTTTCCTTTCATCGTCGGATGTCAGATCGACTTCAGTACATATTACATTTTCGTGAATGTCTAAATCAACCTCCACATATCTCCTTTGTTGATGATTCTTTAAACTCAACTTGTAAACATTTTACTTGATGGTTATATTAAAACTAGTTCCCTCTCAGCTACTAGTCACTAATGATTTGACTTGGTCTCGCCCTTTTTCGTATTTGCTTCCTCGTTCGACCGACAAACATCTTTTTGTTCGACTCAACTAGGAGAAATTTCGACTTGAGTATTTCAAGTATATTTGACCCATCTTGGTTCAGCCTCGACCTAACTTTTATTTAAGTTTGCTTCGATTTCGACCTTTAGGTTACTTCATTCTTGGACTGACTAGACTTGGAAGAAAACCAACTTGAGAAATTCGACTTTGGTCATCTCGACTTGCTTTGGCCGACTTGTATTTCCCGACTCAATTTTACTTCGACTTCGACCTTCAGTTAGTCGACTTGTCTTTGACTCATCTTGAAATCGATCAACTTTTATTCTCCAACTTCTGTCAATTTGGAGGCTTGGAGTCAGTCGACTTATCTTGCAGTTGATCGACTTCCAAATAGTTGACCTTATTGTTGTTTGAATCGACTCGACTTGTGAATCGATGGTATTAATGCTTCCTCACCAAACATCCACCATTGAAATTATGTCTCATCTCTTGACTCTTCTTCAATTGAAATTTTCTGAATCACTTTTAATTAACCATGTATTATTAAATTCTCTATTTGTGATTTGTATGGATCCATATTGGATTATCCATTTACCATTTTTATTCGAACAGTTTCTTCACAGTTTATTATTTTGTGCATGGATGTTAATGACACAATCTCAAACTTATACAATATAGGATGAGTGTATCAAGATCATACAATACATTATTCAATATTATTTTTCTATTGTTATTCAAGTCACCTTCATAACATTATGTCCAATATTGGCAATGCTTGACATTCAAGTCACCTTCATAACATTATGTCCAATATTGACAATGCTTGACATTCAAGTCACCTTCATAACATTATGTCCAAACTTCATAACATTATGTCCAATATTAACAATGTATGTCCAAAACTTCATAAATATTATGTCCATATTAACAATGATTGATATCTAAGTCACCTTTGATAGCCCAATATGTCCATTATTGGATAAATGATTTCTCAAAACCAATCAATCAATGATACTGCACCTATTTATCAAGGCTGACATCACCACAACCAAATTTCCAACAATCTCCCCTTTGTTATTGATGTTAACCTTAGTAAAACAATCTTACATCCCTTTTGAAATGCATTATGTATTTTGAGTCCTTTGAGCCCACTTTTGTTTTTACTTCTTTTATCTCTCCCTTCGGACAAACAATGACAAAGGGAATATTTCTCTCCTCCCCCTGAGATGATGCTCCCACTGAGGTGATTCTCCTCGTATTTGTCCTGTATTTTATTTTGACTTCATTTTATTGTTTATATTCCTCTTTTTACTTCTTTTCTCCCCCTATGTATGTTCTAGTTGTTATCTCAATCTCTTTGTATTTTTGTGTTCAAATAGGGTTTTATTGTCTCCTCCTTTGTCATACTGCATTACAAGTGAAGTTTACTGATCTTCTTGATCTATTTCTTATTCTTCTTGATATTATTTAGTTATTTGATTCCAAGAGATTTTTTTATTGTCTCTTCATATAATTAATGTCCCTTTTCTATGTTCATACTGCCTTTATATATATTTTTAACCCTTTTTTTTTTTTTTTTTTAGATATTATTTTATTTTATTCATCACACTATTCTACATAATGATTTTCTTTTGAGAGTTCATCATCATCACCATTGTTTTGTACACCATAATATTCTTCATCTTCTTTAGAAATTCGTGTTACTTGAATTTGTTCCTCTTCATATGCAAAGCTCCGAATTTCTTCACATCCCTTATTAGGAGTTTCATCCACGGGGCTTTTATTGTTAATAATTTCTTCATTTTTAGTATCTTCTTCATCATCTTCTTTTTCTACTTCAAATTTTCTCTCCATATCTTTCCATAAGGCACCATGTTTGATGAATCTTTTTTCTACATTTGCCCTTTGAGATTTATCCTCTCTTATTTTTTTCCAAAGTTCATTATATTTCCTCCCTGACTTGTATGGATTACTTTTCATGGGTTATCTTCTGATTTCCTCCGCCTTGGGATTTGTGCCCAAACCTACCGCATTTGTAGAATCTCATGGTATGACAAAAATTTGATGTGTTCCCAACATAATTTAATCTCCAACACCTTATTATGTTATTGGACCTTCCTAAATTTTTCTTTTTCAAGACTCTTGCATTCCAATGCTTTTGTGACCTTTTTATAAGAAAAGCATTAACCATTGAAGGTGTTTCCATACTCGAGTTTGTTTTGATATGAGAAGTTTTCCTTTTTATATGCTTATTGGTTTTGAATTTTATAGCTTCCTCCTTTAACAAAGTTCATGGTTTGTATTTGGTTTGTGATTGTACTTTTTCCCTTTGAGGAGGATAATCATTTCTCATGCTTGTGAATGTTCCACTTGCCACCTTATTCTTTCTTGTTGTACCCAAGACCAATTTTTTCATCAACCAATCTTTGACTGTTCCAAATATTATCCAGGATGGTCGAAGCTTGCTCTTTTGGAATTTGACATTTTCTTTTGTCTATTCATTCTTCTTTTTGAGGTTTATAAATTCCAATTCCAACACGTGACATATGTTTCTTCCTTTTTAGTCAACTAGATATTCAAGTCTTCTCTATTTCCTTAGCTTCTTCTAAGTTGGTGCCCTAGACCCATGGACTATTTATTTTGTCTCATCCGAGTCTTCTGTGGATTTATTAGTTTTTTCGTATGTCTTCAACTCTTCTATTTATTTTATTAGATCAACAGCTTCAATCTTCAATCTTTTGATTTATTCTTTGTTTTCTAGCTAAATCATTTTGAGGCTGATGACTTCCACCCAAATCATGGGTACTCCATTCTTCCTTTTTAGTCAACTCATCTTCAAGGTTTTTTCTCAGCTTCCTTAGCTTCTTCTAATTTGAGTCTTTGATTGTCAGCATATTTATTTATTTCTTTCTAATTCTTTTATGCATTTATCATGGTTTTGTCATATGCCTTCAACTCATTCATTTCTTTTGTTAGATCAACAACTTCAATCTTTAAGCTATTGATATCTTTGTCTTGTCTTTTCTTCTAGTTGGACCTTTTGTTCTTGCTCTTCATGGTTGTTAGATTGATCTAAATATTATAGTAGAAACATATCTTTCTTTTGAAGTTTCCCCAACTCTTCTAGAGTGCACATAGTTGTGTATTCAGATTGTCAAGAGACTCCACATGAACTTCAATATATATACCATTTCCCATTTCCATATGAATCTCTAATGCAGCTTTCATAAACATCAGCCTTAAGATTCGTATTTTTCTCTTCAGTTGACACTGTATGTACCAATTCCTTGATGGAGTTGTCTCTTCATTGATGACTAGGGATTGCATCAATTCCTTTGTTTGAGTTGTCTCTCCTTGATGACCTCCTGATTGCATCAATTTCTTGTTTGAGTTGTTTTATTTATTGATGATTGGGGATTGCATCATCTCCTTGATGGTATCAAGTTTTATTTTTCTCTTTGTTTTGTTTTACCTGACACAACTCTCTAATTGGAGCCATAATAATTTCAGAGGTCTAGTGTCCCATATTTTCTTTGATTTGGTCTGATGGTCTATTATGGATTGTTTTTAATGTCATCGAATTATTTCTCTTTGCTTCTTTGACAGTTTTGTATTTGTTCATTGGAGGTAGTTATACTCATGATTACTTACTATCACATCCCAAGCTCTATATCCTCTTGAATTCAGATATAGTTTCATTCTTTCCCTCCATGAAGAGTAGTTTGTTCCATCAAATAAAGGGAACTTAATTTGTGGAGAGAGTCATCTATTCATCCATTTGTGTGTTGTGGATCTTCCTTCCAAAGGATTAGATCAAGCCCTTGAAGAGACCTTTTGTTTTGATACTCATTGTTCTCTAACAATTGAGTGGTTAAACTGTAGTGAAGGAACATGCTCTGATGTAACTACAATTGTTGAAACAATAATAATTCCATTAATCGAGAGGGGTGAATTAGTGTCCTGAACTTTTGGCTATTTTTCACACTTTCATAGATTAACTAAAATTAATTGAATAAGATATATGCAGTTCAATTAACTATTCATAAACATGTATAACACAAACTATACGAAGTAGATAAAATATCATTCTTTTATTTATTTAACTTGAATGAATACAAATAAAATCAATCCTTTAATCTCTTCAACTTCAACTAAATATGAGATCCAACTTCATACAAGACCCACTAGAAGTTCTTAGATCCAACCAAGAAATGAGGAATACAACCCTCATAACAAGACTCAAGTTGTTGATCCTCGCATCCAACCGAGATGAGGGAATCCACCTCATGACAAGACTCATCTTGTAAATATGCACCAACTTGATAGAAAATTTATCTATCCATTATATATATATATATATATATATATATATATATCCACCAAGACACACTCTCCCTTCATATTCCTTTACTTATATAGTCCCTCAAAGGTGCCACTTTTGAAAAAATGTGTCCTTTTGGAATGAAACATTGGACCCCTTCCCTTCATTTAATTAACAAAAATGGTAAATTTTATTAATTGATTTTTGTACACAAATTTAGACATAATAGTGATTTTCATATGAAGATTATGGAGTGTTGGAAACAAATTTTAAAATTATACTACATACGGTTTTTTGTAGAACATACCCAATTAGCTAACATGGGGTGAATTTCCCTAGAAAGTGTGTGTGAGGTCACTGCATGCACGGTAATTTTTAAGGAACTTGCTCTTAGATTTTCCTTTTGTCTTTGGATGCCAGACCAACTTCAATACATACTACAATTTCGTTAATGTCTAAATAGACCTCCACATATATCCTATGTTTTTTATTATTTAAACTCAACTTGTAAACATTTTACTTTATGGTTATTTTAATCAAGCTCTCTCAACTGCTAGTCACTAAGGATTTGACTTGGTCTCACCATTTTTCATATCTGCATCCTCATTCAACTAACAAACATCTTTTTGGTAGATTCAATTAGGAGAAATTTTGAATTGATTATTTCAATTCTAGTTGACCCATATTTATTTAGGCTCAACCGACTTGTATTTAAGTTTTCTTCAACTTCAACCTTTAGGTTACTTCTTTCTGGACTCACCCAACTTGGAAGCTAGAAAATCGACTTTGAGAAATTCACTTGGTCGCCTCTCACTTTCTTTTGGTCAATTTGTATTTCCACCTAATTTTCCTTCACTTCTAATTCTTCAAATATCAACTTGTCTCTCACCTCATCTTGAAAGCAATTCCATTTGTCTTCTCTCCAACTTCTATCAATCCAGGCTTGTAGTCGACCGACTTCCGTGATAGTCGACCTTAATTTTGTTTGAATCGACTCGACTTGTGACTGGATGGGTCATTGTTTCCTCACCAAATATCTACCATTGACATTTTGTATCATCTCTCGAATCTTCTTCAATTGATATTTTCTAAATCAATTTTAATTAACCATGTATTATTAACTTCTTTATTTTTGGTTTGTATGGATCCATATTGATTATCCATTTACCCTTTTTACCTGGACAATTTCTTCACAGTTTATTCTTTTGTGCATGGATGTTAATGATAAAATATCAACCTTATACAATATAATATGAGTGTATCAAGCTCATACAATACATTAGTCAATATTATATGTCTATTGATATTCAAGCCACCTTCATAACATTATGTCCAATATTGTCAATGCTTGACATTCAAGTCACATTCATAGCATTATGTCCAACCTTCATAAAATTATGTCCACATTGATATTTGACATTCAAGTCACCTTCATAATTATATGTCCAATATTGACAATGATTCTCAAACCAATAAAATTACCGATACTTCACCTATTTATCAAGGGTGACATCACTAATGACAAACAAATTTTAACAACCCTGGGATCCAAGGCTTCCCATGACCAAGCAGGATTATCCTCTTTGCATCCCTCCCACCATAAACCTACATTGTCCCTCTACCAAAATTTTCAATTATCACGAAACCCTTCCCAAGTCGAATCGTTCCCTTATACCTTGTGATAGCCTAGGACTTGTTATTGCCAATTCCACAATAATTTCTTTAATGAGCTATAACTCCTAAATAACCCCCCAAGTATGGCACATTGATGCAAAATAGCAATGACCTTGACCTTACTCAACAAGCCGTCTGCAAACTCAAGCCCTTCGATTCAAGTTTTGTTTCCGAGCCTGGTTTAAATCACACAACGAAACTTAGTGTCAAGAACCATGCAAATCCTCATATTAATACCATCGATGACTATCAACATAGTTAGTGTAAACTTCCCCGACTAATTGTGGAGGAGTTAGACACAACTTACCCAAATTTACATAAGTCTTCGAGACTTATCTCATCAACCTCTCCTGATATGCAAATTGGAGGAGTTCATATTAACTCCTATGATTCCATCGTAGGAGTTCCCCAAAACTTTGTCAATGAAATATCGGATACTTTCAAGTTAAACTTTGTGATGTACATCATAACTTTTCAAGTCAACTTGGTCGATGGTCATCGGGGCCTTTAATACCAAAAGTGTTGATAGTCATCCAAACACTTGTTGTCAACTTATGTTTCTTATTATAGTTAATATCAACTCTAGCTTATAGATTAATATCGTGAGTTAACTTTCCTAACAAATCATTTCATTTTCATCACTGAGGGAGTTAACAACAAACCCTCTGATTTTACCTTATGAGCATGTTTTGAGTCTTTTTCTTCCAATATTCACAAGATTTCTCACCTTGTCTACCATAATTTTATCGTCCTTATATGATGACCTTCCACCAAGAATTAGCTTGAGTGAATCTTTCAATACTTGAGTAGAATATATAATTTTTTATGTCTTTTATGATATCGCATGCATATTGATCCTATGTTTTCTGGACAAGTTCAGATATGTCTACTAAGAAAAGGGTAGTGAGTAAAGAGACAAACACCAAGGCATTTGGATGAAGCCAACAAGATGAATATGAACCAGTGGTGGTTGGAGCTATGTATGATGACACCTATGGACTTATAGAAAAGGAAGGAGAAACACTTGAATGGGGAAATGTATACCAAATGTTCAAAAATAAAAATTTCCTCACCGACGCTGAGGATCATGATGAATCAAATATCTTCAAGAACATCACAAAGTATAGGATATTTAGGATATCAACCCACACTGTTGTATTTCCTTGTATGCTCACTCTAGATCCTAAAAATGATAAGCATTTGAAATAATGATATAAGTCTTTAACACTGTGAAAGAACTCCATAGGCATCATTTCGGAATTTAATACCTAGTACAAGCATCACATTGAGAAGGGGATTGGGGTGACTTGGACAAAAAACTCCTCGACAAGTCTGAATACACACCCAAAGACCTGTTCCCCAAATGGTACAAGGTAGAAAACAAGTTCAATCATATAATGCAAGGGAGGGTTCCCACAAGCACTCCAAGGAAGACATACCAATATATGGTGGCCATGTTTTGCAGGTTATATGGGGAACTAGATGCTTCTCACCCCTTGTCTTACATACCACTAATCTATTATTACATAGGTGAAGGATTGTCATTCAATTGGGATGACATCCAGTCATCCAACCCTGACTTGGCCACCATATCACAGTAGCTGGATGGAAGTTCAACTCTAACTTTTCCAAGTTTCCACACGTCTTCCTACCTCTTTGGATATCATCATGCATTTCCACCAAGAATCTAAACATGGGGTGGAAATGGAACCCTAACAAGCCCCATTCATGTTTACTAAAAGCGCTTTGGGAGCACAAATATAGAACATAACATTAGAAGATCTCTGGACATTTTTTGGCCCCTCTGTATGAATTCATATTCTTCAAGACAACCCCATGTATGACTAACAAAGCTATCGTGGTCATAAAGAGGATTTGGGAATCGATACCTTATGGAGCATAGTAAATATATCATAATTTACCATGCCACTAAACCCCATATTCTCCCCCCATTTGTACTAGATAAACTAGTACTCTAATAAGTAGCATATACATTGGTCATTGAGTATGGAGTAGGAGGAGTGCTCTACCTGGGGAAGAAAGAAATATGGCCACCACTTCCATTGTATGTTGGGATCTACTCATTTCCAAACACCAAGAAAGCATGTGATTAGTAGATATATTACTCTAAGGGTCATTTTAGAGGAAATAATTTGAATGCATGACCCTAAAGGAGTCGTGAAATACCATTTCAATAAAGTAGGCTTTCTTTGGGAGTACACGACAGAGATTTTGGATGAGTAAGAAGTGCATAGAAATGCATGAACCTATGATGATGTGATCCTATAGAGACGAGGTTATCCTATAGGGAGGATTAGACTTAAGAAAGATAAAAGAAAAATCCCAGAAAAATGCCAGGAGAAGCATTAGAAGATCATCCCCACCTCCACCTCTATACAATTTGGGATTGACAACCCAGGAGAAGAAGAAACACCAACAGATAAGAAAATAAGAAGCAAAGAAAGTACCCCACAAGAAAAATAATGATGTTGCCAAGAAAAAGAAAAATATTAAAGCAAAGAAAGTCAAGGCTGAGGAAGAAGGCAAAGCAATAATACAAAAGGAGATCGAATGGAAAGAGGTAGCAGCAAAAGAAAGAGAAGTTGTAGAAAAGGAAGCCAAAGAAGTGGCAGATAAAGTGGTTGATGAAGAGAGACGAAAAAAAGGTGTTGAGAGAAAAAATGATGGCACTCAACCAATGTATATTGATATCCAAGAAGTGTCAACAAAAGACACCAACATAGAGGCACCATCTGACAATCTAGGACTAGGGATTTGGGCTCCATTTCTTCCAAGTGAAATCCCAAATATGAGAAGCTTCACTTATGACTGCGAGACTGGTAAGATCATGCAAGAACAAGTAAATAAAGTGCCAACATCTCAAGAGATTCCAATCTCAGTCCTCACACAAGTTCCCATAACAAGGGATGTTAGGGAAAATCCCATAGCAACAAGCATAGTCGGGTAACCACATTCATGAGAACCAATGAAGACAATATTATAAGGTTGTGCCAACAAAATTAGGATAAATAGGAAAGGATTAGGGAACTGGAAGAAAGAATCCATCATGTAAAAGTTGATGAAAGTAGTATGCAGAATTTCAAAGCCAATGCTGAGAAAGTTAGGAAAGAACTGGAAGGGTAGATATGTATGCTCACTTACACCTCTTCCAACAAGAAGTTTCCACAATCATAGAGAAAAATAGTCAAATACAAGAAAAACTCACTCAATTCAACATGATATAAGAAGGCATCAACGATATTGACAAGTGGATTACAGAGAATCCCGGATGCACCACCTGAGCTATATAGATCATCAACCTTAGAGAGGAAGACAAATATTTATCCATTAGACTGTCGCCAACAAGCCGGGAAAAGAGAAGATAAAGAGGTCACCAAATCAATGGACATATTCTCTAAAATACACAAGTCTGCGCAAGAGTTAATTAAAGGGAGCCAACTACCTCATTTAGAAAATATTGGTAAAAGTATGGTCACAAAAGAACTGGCAGACTAGGTGCACAATAGCACAAATCATAGAAGATAATTTGTTGAAGTTGCCACCACAATTACTACGAATATGATAGAGTAGCATCTGCTACAATCTATCAAATTGCATACCATGATACAACATTCATGGAAACACTGTTAAAATATATGAGCACCCTCAAAGATAACATAGCTATGCACAATGCAGCATTGGAAGAACTAACTTATTGTTGGATCAGATCTCTGTATGATCAGCTAGAATTGTGGACGATAATCTCAAAGGCAAAATTTAATAACAATAAATAAATAATAGCAATAAAAAAAATTATACTACCTAAATATCTCATTTTGTCTTTTTATCAACCAACTTCAATTTTGTCTTTATTGTACACTTGTCACTAGGAAAGAGGAAACCAAACAGTTTGTGTAACAACTTCTTTAAGAATAATACAAAGAGTCACTCATGAGTCACAAATTATTGTATAAAAGAGGTAAGATACCCATTTTGTATACTCTTTCTACAATCGTATAGACCCAAGAACTAATCCAAAAACTTATACTCTGTTATTGAATATTGAAAATCTCTCAGGGCCTATTTTTTGCAAGAAAGAAGAATCTATGTGTGAAGTTGTCTTTGTTGTGAACTATTTCATGTGGGATGTATGTTGTTCACATGGACTGTATGAAGACTTGTTTTCCTATAGACTGATCTTATGCACTCTATGTTATTCTATAGTTTTGATTATTCTTTCACATATCTTTAAGTCTTGAGATTGTTGGGTTGTTAACGTATGCAAAATATAATGGCATTTGTTTTATTATGTATGTATGCACTTTTTCTCGATTCTACACTTCCATTTCTCAAAATTTTACATGTAGGGTCTTATGTAGAGTTTGGTTTCATTACAACTCACCTAGTTACTTTTAGTAATGCTCCTAGCTGGGATAGGGCAGGATAGATTAGAAATAGATTAATTACAAGATCTACGGTTCTCGGACCTCCTGTCATCAGAATCCCTCTTCTACTCAGCCCTTTCAGACATCTGATCATGTCGAAGAACTATTCATTGGATCCAACGACCTGCACTCCACCTTTCTCCTTCTTTAATAATATTTGGATTAATTATTCCATATTACATCAAAATCTCAATTTTAATATCTTATTTGTTTAATCCTTCTTAATGCTAATTAACGCTTTTTATTAAATTTTAAAATACTAAGCATCATCTCAATTTTTGACTTAGTTGACCCCATCGACCCCGTAACATCAATAAATTAATTTCCTACCTAGGGAACTCCACGTCACAAGAAGGTTTTGGGTGTTAATTAAATACCACTCTTATAATGATTATCTTATGATACAAATTAATTAATTATAGTATAACATAATAATATTATATTATAATATAATTAATTAAACTATAATACACTTAGGTTTATTAGCTTTGATTAACATATGTATCAATAAAGTCCTAGTTTGCACTCAGACCAAATTTTTAATGTGAATTATATATATATATATATATATATATATATATATATATATATATATATATATATATATATATTGAAAAGAAAAGGGAATTATATATTTAATATTATATATTATCTCGGGTATTTTAAACTCCCTTCACATGCACCTCCTTCTCTATTTCTAATGGCACCAAGCTCCAAAAGGGAGAAAGGAATTAATATTATAGTATATTTATAACCATATAATATTCAAGCCATCGTACTCTAAAATCTTCATATTATAGTCACGCGTGCTCCTCTCGTTTGTCCTAATAACCAATTACAAAGAGAAAATAATATTATAAAATATATATGAGACCTTATAATACCCACACTATCATGCTCTGTAAACTTCAGAGTTTAATCATGCGTGCTCTTCTCATTTTTCTGATAGCCAATTTTGAAAGAGAAAAGTTTAATATTATAAAACATATGTGAGACCTCATAATACCCAGGCTATCGTGCTCTGAAACCTTCGAAGTTTAACCATGCATGCTCCTCTATTTTGTCTGACAACCAATTATGAAAGAGCAAAGTTTAATATTATAAAACATATGTGAGACCTCATAATACCCAGGTTATTATGCTTTGAAACCTTCGGATTTTATTAGTGTGTGCTCTTCTCGTTTGTTCGACGACCAACTCCAAAAGAGAAAAACGTTAAATATTATTAAAGCAATATTTATATACCTTATAAAACTCAATCCATCGCTCTGAAAGCTTCAGAATCCATTCGTGTGCTCCCATCTCCATCCTTTGATGGTCCAACTTCGAAAGAAAGGATTTTGATAAAAAAAAATTAGAAATATTTACATTGAGGAAGATAAGAGGATTTATATATTTCTAGGCATTAAAATGTTAAAATTAAAAATACCTTGACAACCGTTCGCAGGTTCTCCATCTCCATCCCTCCCACAAATGACTCAAAAGAAAAATATTTTTGATAATAATATTTATAAATATTTACTTTGAGGAAGATAAGAGGATTTATATATTTCCAGGAATTAAAATGTTGAAAATTAAAAATATCTTGATAACAATCCAAGCAGAGCATAAACCTAAAACTAGAAAATTAGCACGCTTAACCTTTGCACAAAAAGGGGAAAACTCTGCCACCTTTCATTCAAATTTGCCCGTAAAACACACTGCTGTATTAATTCATACCTACTTGTTTAAATTCTTTCCACATTACTTTAGAAATGAACCTCCCATGGTAAACCTCGCTTTACCGTGAATTACCAATCTCCCATTTACATGCACTTTACATTTTCTCCTCACAGAAATAGTTTCAGCTTCAATTTTTCCCTTTGGACATAACTATGTAATTTCTAGTAAAAACTTCTCTCTTACCACCCAATGAAACCTAATTAATAATACAGTATTAAATTTTAATGACATTTTATTTTCAATCGAAACCTAAATTCTCATTTCTCATTATTTTCTTTATTATTTATTTTGGAATACTTGGACTTTCTTCTATACTTGTGTTTATTTTCCTAAGGCCTAAACACAATTCTGATATCCTTTAAATTTTCTGGTATAAAAGCTTCTGAAAAACTTAAAATCAAAAACATTCTTATGCAGAAATCAACCTCTTTCTTTTTCAGATGTTTTGTAGAGGTTCTAATTGTTCAAGCATCCCCACTAGCACATAAGATGGATTGTAAAACTCAATCAGCATCAACATTCACTCCCAGAAATCTCTTTTACAAACATAGGCAGTCAATAACTCAGGTTTTAAATCAAAATGAAATCCAGCTATAACATTCTCATAATTTCACCTAAATTTCTCGGGCCACTTTTAACAGAAAATTAAATTTACATTTCTCTGAAACACCTTCTACAATATTTCCGAACTTAACATTGTAAAGGTTTGGCAAAGAAATACTTATCTAGAAAATGAAAATATTTGTAATTGTTGAAGGGTGTACCATTTTTCACCCAACCATAGGCACAAATGCTCTTAGTGTTTTCACAACTGGCAACCCCCTAGCCACAGTATGAAGCCATGAGAGAGAGTTCTTCTTATAGCAAGGGATTAAGGTTACTCTCCTTCTCCTACGGGATCCTGGAAACCCAATCTTCTATCCACCAAGCAAGGGGGGTTGTTTTGATTGCTCACTCAATCACTCAAATTCTCTATAATATTTTTTATCAACTTGATTAGAAAACACTATCCAACAGTTCATGTAACCAGAAAAATATATTTTCTCAGTTTTCTTCATAACCAAAGAGCTTCAGATGCTCTTCCTCTTCGAAATGGTCCCCGGACCCTTTCGTGTGTATCTTCTTCCCGTGATTTTCCTCTTTTTCTTGCCTTCTCTATCAAGATTTTGTGGGTCAAATCCATCAATTTGTGGATCAGATTAGAAATTTCCAAATGGGTAATATGCCCA
>SNQJ01S0223213.1:0-14883 GCA_010110895.2 Picea sitchensis
GGCCATCCTTCAGGAGAATGGCTCTCGCAGCTGCTATAAATTTAACAAAAGCCCTCCCGGCAGCAAGCATTCAAGACTTCGCCACGTTCGAGACGTCTTTCATTACTAGATGGGGAGACAAGAAGAACCCCTTGCAACTGTTGATGCAGTACAATAATATGAAGAGGGCGCCGGAGGAGACAATGCAGGAATTCTCAGCTCGTTTCATGAAGGTTTATAACTCGATTCCTGTAGAAGTCCAGCCACCCCCCGGGGTTGCCTAGTCGCGATACGTCGACTCCTTCGACAACAATTTCGCCCTATTGTTGAGAGAAAGAAGATCAGCAAACCTAGATGCAATGATGAGCGACGCAATCGAGGTCAAGGTGAACATGATGGCGTCGGGGAAGATCAAACAAAAGTTCAACAGGGGTGATAAGAAACCCCAAGGAGAAGCACAACCATCAACATCGAGGTCCGCGGACAACAAATTCGACTTAATGATGAAGACCATGGAGAAATTAATGGAAAGAATGTCTGTGGGAAATAGACCCGCTGCCTGAGAACAGCACGACCCCCAGCCCAGAAATCAGAACCTCATAAGGGGTCAAGTCCCTCAGATCAAACAAAGGGAGCAGAGAGAACAGGGCGATCAGCAGCCAAGACCTCCGTTCCAAAACAATTACACGGACGAAGACTTCGACCAGATGTTCGAAGACCAAATGCATTGTTGCGATGACAAGAACCCACGTGTGTTTTTGACAAAGGGAGAGCATGATCAGTACATGAGCGAAAATGACGATATGATGCTCAAGACAGACGACACGTTGTCCTGGGAAACAGAAGAGTTCAGGAAAGGTTATCAGAACGCCATCATGCAGTTCCAGAATAAATATAACCTCAGGAGCAAGGAGATGCCTACCGAACCTCAGCAGACAAATCTCGTAAGGAAGCCTCCGGCGGATCCCCCTTCCACAAGTCGACCGAAGCCAGATAACTCGACTAAGGATGCAACCGAAAAAGCTAAGTCAAAGGAGGAGGCCCCGAAGAAAGGTTGGAAACAAGCTGGGAAGCGTATGGAAAAGAGGTAGGGAAGGTTTGTCCCCCCTTTAACTTTGAGCATGAAATGGCTAAGATCAAGATCTATGTCCCTTTTAACGAGCTTATCAGAAAGGGTGAATACCGGGAGAAAATCATCAAAATGCTTAAAATGGGACAAACTCCCGACACTTTGAACGTCCAAGACGATCACCCTGCCATTTTGTTTGGTCCGCGCGTAGAGGAGACAAGCGATACCGAGGATGTTCCCCCGTTCTATGTCAATCTGAAAGTCCATGGCATGACCCCGCATAACGCCATGCCGGATTCCAGCGCGTCGCACAACCTCATGCCAAAGGTGATCATGGATGAGTTGGGTTTGGACATCACGAGGCCCTATAAGGACATTTTTTCTTTTGATTCGAGAAAACTCAAGTGCTTGGGTCTCATTAAGTACTTGGTCGTGTCATTGGCCCAAATTCCTTCGAAGAACATGGTTATGGACGTGGTCGTGGCAGATATACCCCCTAAGTTTGGCATGTTGTTATCCAGGTCGTGGGCTGTGAAGTTAAAAGGGACTCTGCAAATGGACATGCCATACGCCACCATTCCTATCTTTGGCCAGGATAGACGTTTATACCGAGAAGTGTTGTTGAAATACATGGTAAGCAGTAAGATGCATCCAAATAACCATCCTATCTATTCAATCGACACTAAGGTCGGTTCCTCCATATTCTATAATGACCTTAGTTTTGAAGAGGAGGGAACGACAGCCATTATGACCGTCGATGATAAAACCGCGCGACAAGCAGCAGAGTGCGCTGATCCGAACAACCGCGCGGAGAACGAATATGGAACATGAGTTTCGACGGCGTCGTCAGCTTTGAAGGAGCGCGGTCTGGCGTATGGATAAACCCCCCCAAAGTGGGCTCGAAACTCTGCTTGTACAAACTCGCTTTTGACTGTACAAACAACATGGCCAAGTATGAGGCGTTGATTTTGGGCCTGAAGGTTTTAAAGGAATTAGGCGCAGAGAAGATAGCAGTACATGGAGACTCCGAGCTGATTATAAACCAGGTGAAAGGCATATATCAGGCGAAACACCCCAGGCTGAGAGCATACAGAAACTTGGTGTTGGACCTCCTCGAGGAGTTCTCGAAGTATAATCTGTCGGTTGTCCCGAGGGGGTAAAATCAGATCGCTGACACATTGGCCACCTCAGCCTCGGTTTCCAAGATTTCCATCTTCCCTAACAGAAAATACGAGATTGAAGTCAAGCACAGGCCGGCGGTGCCTAATAATATTAAATACTAGTAGGTGTTTGAAGATGACAAACAGGTGGAGAGGTTTCTTCAAATGAGCGATGAGTTCGCTAATACAAACATTGATGACGAATGTTGTTGCGACGAAGATGGGAGGGCAAATGAGCGCAATAATGACAACCCTTTCCAGAACCAGATAGCGGGAAGGGACATAGTACAACTAAAAAATAACATCATCCCAAAGAGGTTAGTGTCGCTGGAAAAGCTGTTTGACGAAAATGACGTGGCTAGAAATCCAAAGATCACTGCAAACGAAGAGGACGTGGAAGATTGCAACATCGGGACTAAGGAGAGCCTGGAAATATTCAAATTATCGAAAACGCTTAGTCCAAAGGTCAAGCAAGACTACATCAAGCTCATGAAGGATTTCCCCGATGTTTTCGCTTGGAGCTATGACGAGTTGAAGGTGTATGACACTAAAGTAATTCAGCATGTCATCCCTCTCAAAGAAGACCAGAGACCTTTCAAATAGAAGCTGAGATGGATAAATCCCCTGCTACTGTCGTTGATCGAAAAGGAGGTAAAGAAACTCTTCGAAGCTAAGATAATCGTTTCTTTAAGATTTTCGAAATGGATAGCAAATTCGATACCTATAAGAAAGAAGAGCGGCGAAATAAGACTGTGTGTGGACTTCTAAGACTTTATCAAGGTGTCCCTCAAGGATCACCACCCTCTCCCTAAAATAGACTATATCCTGCAAAAGATGGTGGGGTCCCAGAAGATGTCCATGCTAGATGGTCTTTCGAGTTATAATCAGATCATAGTACACCTGGACGACAAGGAAAAGACGGCCTTCACGAGACCATGGGGGACGTTTATGTATGCCAAGATGCCCTTCGGCCTGATGAACGTCGGAGCTACCTTCCAGAGGGCAATGGACATAGCATTTGCTGACGAAAAGTACAAGTTTATTGTGATCTATCTGGATGACATCATAGTGTATTCTGACTCCGACGAACAACACCTCGGGCATCTGAAGAAAGTTTTCCAGAAGTGCAGAAAATTTCGCATCTCATTAAATCCAAAAAAATCACATTTCGGGATGCAAGAAGGAAAGTTATTGGGGCACATCATCTTGAAAGAGGGCATTAAGATAGACCCTGGCAGGGTTGAAGGAATCTTGAAAATCGACACTCTGCGCAATAAGAAGGAAGTGCAATCCTTCCTGGGAAAGGTAAATTTCTTGAGAAGATTCATCACGAACTTGGCAGAAATTATAAAACATATCACTTACATGCTCAGAAAGGGAAACGAAATCAAGTGGAACCCGGAAGCTAGAAAATCATTTGAAGATATCAAGGTGGCGCTAACTAAATCCCCTGTGCTGGCCGGCCCAGACTTCACGAAAGACTTCATCTTGTTTTTGTTCGCCTCGGAGCATACTATCGTCGGCGTGCTATTGCAGAAAGACGATCAGAACTTTGAGAAACCTATAGCCTATTTCAGCAGAATGCTCAGGAATTCCCCACTAAGGTATGACATTATGGAGAAACAAGCATACGCCTTAGTGAAGCCAATAAAGGAGTTATGAACGTACATATTACATTCCCATGTTGTTGCTTACGTACCCCGCAACTCAGTCAAGGATATCCTAACTCCGCCCGACCCCGAGGGAAGGAGAGGTAAGTGGATAACGGCCATGCAGGAATATGACCTCGAAATCAAGCCCACGAAGTTGATTAAGGGTCAGGGTCTCGCAAAATTGATGGTGCAATCGGACTGCGACGTTGTGGGGATCAATTTCATTGTTGATCTGTCGGAGAGTCCTCAGGAAGAAGTCATTGTGTGGGTGTCTTAGAAGTTCATCGATTCCCCATGGTATACAGACATCATCTATGTGTTGAGAAATTTGCAGGCCCCTCCAAGTTTAAGCAAGACCAAGGCCAGGTTCTTAAAGCTCAAAGTTGTCAGGTTCTGCATCTTGGATAACTCATTGTACTGGACAGATCATGGGAGGATATTGTTGAACTGTTTGCTGGAAAACGACACGAAACAAGCTATCGAGGATTTTCACAAAGGCGACTGCGAAGGGCACCATTACTGGAAAACTACCGCGCACAAAATCCTAAGAGTGGGTTACTATTGGTTTACAATCTTCCCAGACGTGCACAAAGAAGTTTCCAGTTGCCATGAGTGTCAAATCTTTGATGGAAGAAGAAAGTTGCAGCCCCTGCCGCTAAAGCCAATCTCAGTTGAAGCGCCTTTCATGCAATGGGGTTTGGATTTCATAGGGGAAATAAATTCGTCATTCTCAACGCAGCACAAATGGATACTCACGGCCACAGACTACTTCATGAAGCGGATAGATGCGATCCCCACGAAGCAAGCTACCGACGCAGTCATCATCCAATTTCCGAAGACAAACATCTTATCGAGATTCGGATGTCCTATCAAGATCATAACAGACAACGCGGCCGCATTCAAGTTCGAAAAGATGAAGTTTTGTCAGGATTACAATATAACCCTGGGACACTCTACAGCGTATTACCCACAAGGAAATGGGCTAGCTGAATCATCGAATAAAATATTGACCAGGATCGTTAAGAGGTTCCTGCAAAATAACAAGAAGGCCTGGCACAAAAAACTTATTTATGCGTTGTGGGCGGACAGGGTTACCACCAAGAAGTCCATCTCAACGTCGCCATTCCACATTGTATACGGCACAGACGCAATTTTCCCTACCTCACTGGGGCTTACCGTCAGAAAGTTGCTACAAGAACAAGAGGTCGAACCAGATGACAAGCAGAGGAGAATAAATCAGCTAATTCACACACAGCAGATGAGGGAACGGGTGTACAATCAATCACAACTCCATCAGGAGAGGATGAAGAAAACCTTTGACAGGCACTCTAAGCAAGAGGAGTTTCAGTTGGGGGATCTGGTGTTGAAATGGGATGCGATAAATGAAGATAAAGGAAAGCACGGAAAGTTCGACAATCTTTGAACGGGTCCTTTCAAAATCGGTGCATATCACGGAAATAACGCTTATTTTCTAGAAGAACTAAATGGAGAGTCCATTGGTTGGGGGCTTGTAAACGGCAGGTTCCTCAAACACTATCTAGTGAAATAAAGTTCGTTTAAGTCACATATCATTGTAAACAGTCGTTTTGTTTTTGTGTCAAGTCAGTGTGTCAGCAGAAAATTGAAGCCCGAAGTGAAGGCACGGAGTTTATGCTGAGTCTTTAGGGAACTACGTTGATAGTCTTAGGTTGCATTTTGTTTTTCATGTCATATGTATGAAAGTTGAATAAGGCCCAATGGTCAGGCACCTGGTCTGTTGTTCTTTGCTACCTCGCAGGGAGGATAGCATCCTCATTGGAGGCAATTGCTAGCGCCACCATTTTTCTTTCAGTTAGAGTCGATCTTAGTCGAGTCATGGCTTGTGTGTCAGGGCATGTGAGGTCAGGTACTTAACAACAAAAGGGTCGAAGTCAGCAAGTGATCCGTTGGCCCTCGGAGTCGAGAAGGGATGTCAGAGTCAAAACATGTGTAAATAGTACGAGTCTATCCCCAGAGAGTCGAGTCCTGTCAAAAAGGAAGTCTCTACGTGCCCCAAGTCGAGGCAAGTTTTTAATAGAAGTCACGTCGGTAAGTGCAATAACCATTATCAGCTCATTATGAAGGTTGGGAGAAGGAAAAATTGCGGCATTCGTATAATGTATGCCCTGCAACCCTTATCAGTTGTACTTTACACGCGGGGATGTGCTATGGAGAATCTGCAGTTCGTTTCGAAACATCCAGTCGCCATGAATTCAGTGTTTCCTTGGAACGATTCCTCCTCCCGCATGCTCTGTTATAAATTCCAGATGCCCGGCACGCATTCTATTCGTCAATCAGGTTTATGCACTGTTTGTAATCTTTTCTCGCAAGCCTAGGTTGATCAAGTTTTCTGCCTTGGCTCTTTGCCGGATCCACCGCGCGTGAGACAAATACGGGTTGCACCATGCCAACCTCCCAAAACATAAGAAGAGGCGCGCGAAGTGGCAGAAGCGCCAGGCCCGAGCCCCAAAGCGACTAGGATTTGTTCTTACTCACAACAGGCATTCCCAAGGATCCAAAGGGAATCTTCCCTCTACCCGCGGAAACGATGATATCACACCGCGCAGAGCCTGGAGTAGAAGAAACTGCGTAGGAAGGAAGGACGTTAGAAGCCCTGTCTCCCCAACAACAGATACCCCGGAGAAGAGGCGGGCCAAGGAAGAACAAGGAAGCTGGTGAAACACGAGGCCCAAACGAGCCACGCGCGAGATCGGTTGTCGAAGAATTACTTATGCGCGCTATTCGGCTGGAACCTGTCGAAGGTACAAGTCAAGAAAACGGGAGCAAAACGAGGAGGACAGATGTTGCGGGCACTAATGTTCGAGAGCCATCTCAACAACTGAAACAGGCGCAACTTGCTATCGCCGAACTTTACCAGGAAAACAGGGAACTGAGACAGCAACTAGCAACAAAGACCCTTGAAGTGTCAGCATCACAAGGCCGCAAAGGAAACGTGACGTGGCTCAAGAGACAACTCAGAGAGGCGCGGGATACAATCGTACAGTTGCGCGAGACACAGAGGTTGTCAGAAGAAAGGAATGCAAAGCATTTCATAGAATGTGAAGAGGCCGAGGAGAAAGCCCACACCGCTCTCGCCAGCACGTAGAAGAAACATGATTAACTAAGTCCATTCTCGTATCCTCAAATGGAGAGCAGATCCTAACAGTTTTGAAGGAGGCATCGCCCTTAGACGGTTTGTCATTTTGGTAATGGCCATGACAGTCAACAGCCAGCCGCCGCGCACACT
The DNA here is from genome assembly GCA_010110895.2 of Picea sitchensis. Lineage (NCBI taxonomy): Eukaryota > Viridiplantae > Streptophyta > Pinopsida > Pinales > Pinaceae > Picea > Picea sitchensis. The sequence goes on from SNQJ01S0223213.1 coordinate 7,126, forward strand.
CCCCAACAAATGAGCGTGCGGTAGAAATCAAATCCGTTACAGTAGATAGCGGGACCCTGACAGAATACTTGATCGTTCAGACATCTTGTTGAAGGCATTGACACATCAATCTCCCCATGACAAGACCTCGTTGATAACCGAATCCCCGTGGCAGAATACAAGCAGTCATGATGCGACCAGATACAGTTGTTTTCTATTTTTGGAAAGGCGTCATGCGAAGAGTCATTTAGCGCAGAACAGTCAGTTTCCTAAATTCTAGAGATAGTAGCTAGAGAGCAGGGTAGCCCAAGAGGCACCCTCGCTTATATATTTGATCTTTTCAATGTAAGCCACGTTGGTTGGCAAACTAGTGTAGACAGTGACTATTGAATGTAGTTTGAGCTCGATCGAAATTTAATGCAAAAGTCTTGAAGCTTTGATGAAAAGTTTCTAATTGCAGCAGTTGGATGTATTGTTTCATTTCTTTGCATATGTGCTTCCTGTATTCTTTATTCATTTCTATTTCTGTCTAAATAGGAACGTATTTTCGAACCTGGGATTCATTGCGCAGTGCCCTGGGATTCGTGCCATTTAGACAAATTGTTTTCCTCTAAGTTAACTTTGAATTCATCCTTAGCGGTTCTCCGAGTTGTTTCATGTGTTTTTCTACCACCACACACAATGATTTTGCACTGAAGACTGTTGCTCGCTTAGCCTTTATCCTCTCAAGTTCAATCACCGAGTCATTTGTTTCTATCGTTTTCTCGAACCGACTCCATAGCCCAAGCTCTTACTCTCTTGCTCCAATATAACTAGAACTTATTATTTCAAGGTGTTAAATCTAACCGATAGCTCAAAGCCATATCCTGTACCGAGACAAAGTCTCCCGAGAGAGCCCTCTCCATGTCCGAAAGGCTAGTTTCGGATCTCAAAGTTGGTTTGTAGGTTGCCTCTGTCATTCGTTTATCAGCTGAACGATGTTTACAGAGACCTAACAGAATCCAGGAACTCAGGTAAAGCATAGGGGGTATTTAACTCTACCTTTCTTGGTATGATTCCTAAGAAGGATGTCCCTGAGCCTTTCAAGGATTTTGGGCCTATTTCTATCTGCAATGCAATATAGAAGGTCATTGCCAAGATTATTGCAAAAAGACTCAAACCAGTTTTGTCTCCTGCCACCTTAGGTGAACAATTTAATTTTTTTATGGTCGTGCAATTCATTAAGCTATAGGAATAGCACAAGAAGGTCTACATTCAATAAACGTAAAAAAAAACCTCCTTTATATTAAAACTAGACTTACCCAAAGCATATGATAAGATAAGTTGGTCTTTTCTAAGGTTGATGATGTTACATGTTGGTTTTTCTTGTGAGTTTGCAAACTGCGTGGAAGGGTGTTTTTCCTCTGTCTCCTTTTCATTATTGATCAATGGCTCTGCTTCATCCTTTTTCCATCAAGGTTTGAGTAGAGATGTCTTCTTGTTGAAAGAAGGGCAGGCAGATTGAAGGGTATAAGATTGGGAGCCCTCATCTCTATTAGTCATCTTTTATTTGTGAATGATGTGTTGTTTGGGGATGGGTCCTTGAGGGATGCAAAAGGCATTCATCGGGCTTTGGATCTATATTGTGGTGCTACTGGGATGGAGGTAAATCAGCAGAAATCATGCATATTGTTTCATAATCTGTTGTGGATCAAAAAAGAGCTATCTTAGCTCTCCTTTCTTTTCATGTTGGGGATTTTCGAGCGAGCGGCTTTAAATGAGTATAGATTCAAGAATTGGCTTTGGTTGTATAACATGATTGAGAGTAGAAAGACCTCTTGGTACACAACGTGGTTATCTTTAGGAGGAAAATTAACACTTGTCAAAGTAATTCATGTTTATTGGCAATCTCTTGCTTATATTCCCAAGGGTATATTACATAAGATTGGGATAAATATACTCAGTTTTGCATGGACTAGTAAGCATGAAAAAGAAAAGATGGCTCTAGTTAAGTGGGAGAGGTTAGCCATGCATAAGAAGGAAGAAGGATAGGGCCTTAAAAATATTTTCTTCTTTTCAAAGGCCCTTGTTGCAAAACGTCTGTGGAAGGTTATTTCAAGGGAAGCTTTCTGGAGAGATGTTTTACTTCAAAAATATATCCATCCTCTTTTACACATCTGGAGTGGATTCATAGCCCAAGCAAATCCAACTCAAACGCACCTATTATATGGAAACCCTTGGTTCAAGCCTTCCCCCTTGTTGGAAGGTGGCTTGCTTTGAAGGTCAATGATGGAAGAAGTATCCAATTGGGAGTGGACTCTTGGATTGGTGGAGGAAATTTATGTAGGTTCTTTATGGAACTCCAAACATTCCTAAGAGGTCTTTACAAGTTTTCATTAGTTGATGTAAGGAGTGTTGAGGGAGTAGGTATTTGGGGTGGAGGTTGGTTATCCTCGGCAAACCATGGTTTGGTGAATTTGGAAGCCATTGAATGGGATGGTTTTGCACAAGCTTTTTCTTCTAGTTACATCAATTTGAGAGAGGAGGAGTCGTCTTTAGTTTGGGCTAAAAAACCAGCGAGAAGGTTTTATGCACCAAAGCTTGGTTATGAGGTTATGTTCTCTATGGACATAGACCAATACTCTAAGTGGTGGTGAGTGAAAATCTAGAAGGTGATGGCTCCCCTCATGTACAGGCTATCTCTTTGGATGGCACTTTCTAATCAAATTCTTGGGACAATCTGCTTAAGTGCTCCTTTGAGGGCCCTATGTAAATTTTTCAGCCCTAGGTGTCTGTTGTCCTAATGTTTTCTCATTAAATAACTCAAAACAAAATCTATTTAAAGGTAGAAAATTAAATTTTTGAACATTGCATCAATCACACAACAACTGAAAAATGAACAAAGAAGGAAATAAAATACATAAACGGTGATTTCTCCTTCTAATCAGCTTTTCATTCCTTTGATCAAATCTTACAAGGTAACTTTTGCAGCCTGCTTGAACTAGCAACTATATTGTCCATAAAAGCAGTGTGTGGCATGTGAAACGAGGGTACAACTACAGCAATACGGCCCACTCTATTTATGCCTTCCCTAAACAGAAAATCGCTCTTTCTCCCTCACAATCACTGAAGCACACTCTAGCAGTACATCGTACAGCCAGATCTAAAGGTGTATGCCATGTGAATGAAGAAAAGACAGCTACATTAATGGTACGGATTGTACGGCATGCTGTACTTGCCAGTCGCTTTAGCAAATCTGCTCCTTTTCTTCCCAATAAACTCTTCCTTCTTCCAACCATCTTGCTCTCTTCTCATATGTGATTGACTTCTCCTATCTTGTCTCTTTATGCTTTGAGAGAAGATAACTAATCTCCTCAATCCCAATTGCCACCTATCTCAATCTTGAAATGTACAGCTAAGAATAAATCCTAATCTAAGTCACTAATGTTCTCAAACTTCTAGAACATTTCATTTAGATTCCTAAGTCTAATTGACTTCAAAACTAAGACTTTCACTTTTTTTAATTTTTCACGTGAAATTACAAGATGGAATTATTTCCCACTTTTCCTAAGTGATCACTAAAGAAATGTCTCGAACCACTTCCTGCACTTTCACACTAAACCTATGCAAGAAGTTCTTGCTCGGGCTACACATTCCCTCTTAGCGAGGAGTGAATTCTACGTTAATCCAAGTCTGTCTCTAAATGCCTCAAACTTCCCTTTTCCAAGGGCTTGGTCAAAACATCGACTGCCTGTTGATCTGTGGGAATATAATAAAGCTTCATTGCTCCCTTCTTAATCATATCTCGTATGAAATGATATTTGATCTCTATATGTTTGGACCTATCATGAAACACTAGATTCTCAGAGAATTTGATACAACTCTGATTATCACAATAAATGATTGTGCAATCCAACTCCTAATCAAACAATCCTACAAGTAACTTGTGAAACCAGATGGTCTCACAACCAACAAAACTTACTACCATGTATTTTGCCTATGTTGAGCTAAGTGCCACAGAATTCTACTTCATGTTGAACTAGGATATCATTCATGAACCCAAGCTAAAGAAACACCATGAGGTGCTCTTCCTGTCTGCTGCACTTCCTGCCCAATCTAAGTACAAATACCTCAACAACTTCACTTCACAATCTCCAAGATATCTCAGACCATACACCATTGTGCCCCTCAACTATCTAAGCATGTGTTTTGCTACTACCCAATGCTCCTACCTCGATTCCAACATGAACTAACTCAAGGTGTTCACTGCAAAACATATATACGATCTAGTGTTGATCAAATACATCAAGGAACCTATCAACTACCTGTACAACGTGGGATTCACCAACTCTGAAACTAAAGTTGTCACCTTCTTCAGATTAGTGATCATGGATGTGGCCATAGGTTTGCAGTTCTCCATCCGAAACCTCTTCAGGATCTCAATTGCATACTTACCCTACAGAAGGAAAATCTCCCTTGGTTTCTACCAAACATCCTAACCCAAGAAGTAATGCATCATGTCGATGTCCTTTGTTTCAAACTCAACTGCCAAATCTGCTTTGCGCACTGTAATGAGTTTCTCTGCACCTATAAGAAACAAGTCATCTACATACAACACCAAAATGAGCATATCAATCTCAACAAATATAAATATATAATATAAGTTAGGATCTGCTTCGCTTTTAGCCCATACTCTACAAATATGCATCTATCTTGTAATACCATGTTCTTAGTGCCTGCTTGAGTCCATACAAGGCTTTCTTAAATTTGCAAACATGGGACTCTTTCTCATTTACCTCAAATCCCAAAGGTTGCTCTATGTACACTTCTTCCTCAATGATCCAGTAAGGAAAATTGTCTTCACATCCATCTGATGTATCCTACATCAGATAAATGAAACTAAGGACATAATTGCTCTAATGGAAGTGTACATGGTGACTAGAGAAAATGTCTCTGCACAATCCACTCCCTCTTTCTGGGAGAACACTCTCACCATGAACCTCACTGGTGACCCTAGCTCAACCTTCGGAGCTTCCTGCTACACATCCTCTATCACCGGAATAGTCTCATGGGACTTCCTGGATGAAAAGTCTTCCTCATGCTTTACATCCCTACTCACTACTATCTCCCTTTACTCTAGAGTCTAGAATATAAACTCTATAGGCCTTTGAAGTCTCATTGTAACCTACAAATAAACCTTTCCTGATGTACGGTTCCAACTTAGTCCTCTTTTCTATCAATACATCGATATAAACTGGACATCCAAAGATGCAGAAATGACTCACGTCTGGCTTTACAGTAATTCCCCCCCTGATGTTTTGTCCTCCAAGATCCTATGAGGATAATGGTTTTGGATGTAGATTGCTATGTTGCATGCCTTTGCCCAAAGAAACATCGGCAAGTCCTGGTGATAAATCATGGCCTCAGCATCCCCTATGATGGATGGATTCTTCCACTCTGCAACCCCATTCTATTGTGGGTTGTACGGAACAGTCAACTTCCTCTTGATTTCTGCCTCCTTGCAGAAACCCTTGAACTTCTTAGAGGTATACTCACCCCCATTGTCCGATCTCAAGACTTTGATCTTCTTCCCTGTCTAGTTTTCAGTTAGAACTTTGAACTCCTGAAACTTGCTAAAGACCTCATCCTTGGTCTTTAAGAAGTAGATCCAAGTTTTGCAAGAGAACTCGTCAATGAAAGAAACATAGTACATGCTTCCTAAAATTGATGCTACTAACATTGGTCCACAAACATCTGAATGCACTAAGTCTAGAATCTCCTTAGACCTATGGTTGTTGCTTGGAAAAGTGGCCTTGGCATCCTTTCCAAGCGTGCACCCTTTCATACTCCATGCTACTCAACACTGAACTTTGGAAGACCTGTGACTATCTCCTTCAGATTAAGCAATGCACCATGATGCGAGTGCCCCATTCTCTTATGCCACAACTCGCAAAAATTGTCATTGTATGAACTAGGGCCCGAATAGGTTCACCCTGTACCCTGTAAAGATTACCTTCTCTAACCCCTATTACTTGTGTTGTATTTGGGCTAGATTCCTTCGATCTGATGAAGACCTGCTAGTTCTTGAACCCAACTGCAAAGCCCTTATCCTTCATAGCTGAAACTGAAAGCAAATTCTTTCTAAGACCTGCAACAAACAAGACATCGTCAAAATCTAAAGACTCACTTGACTCGAGTTGGAAAGGAATAGTATCGACTCCTACTACCGAGTACTTGGCATCATCACCAAGCTCAACTTGTACTCTGGAGTCTTGCTTCATTAGAGTAGAAAATAACTATCAGGCTGATATCATACAATAAGATGCCCCACTGTCCACATACGATGCATTCCTAGGAACTATGTTGGTAGAAAGGAAAGATACCATCGAGAAATCCTTCTCGAACTTGGCAGCAAACTTGTTCATCGGAGTTTTTGTAGAGGCTGCTACCTATTTCTAATTTTGCTTCCCTTTACCCTTCTTCTTGTCTGGACAATGTAATGCATAATGATCTTGCTTATGACAAATGAAGCACTTGATTTTACTCAAGTCCTTTCCTAGTTGTGAGGTTGCCTCCTCACTCTTTCCCTTACCCTTGTTGAGTCCTTTACCTCTGCCCTTATTTATCTAACCAAATAGGGCTAGGTTCTCATCACCACCCTTCTTGCTAGCCTTGGACTCCATCCAAGTCTCCTCTTGGATATAGTCATCCCACATCCTTTCAAAGTTAGGAAGGTTCTCACGAGCACAAATACCTTTGACAAATGGTTCCCATGAAGTTGGGAATCCATTAAGTGCCATGTTCACAAACTCTACATCTACAATCTTATCCCCAACTGCTGCAAGTTGATCATGAATTTGTGTGACCTTCATAAAGTAACTGGTAACTGAATTTGATCTGGTAATCTCTATGGATCTGAGTTTGTTTCACAATATCATCTCCCTGTTTAAGTTCTTACACTGGTAGAGGCTATCCAGGGCATCGAACATTTCCTTTGTCGTTTTCTTCTCAGATATATGAGGAATCAAATGATCCTTTATGGCACCAATGATCATCCACTCAACCTTCACTTCTTTTTGTGAGTTGTCAACTGCTATGGATCTATAGCCAAAGGCACAACATCATTGACAATAAGAATCTAAACCTCAATTTCCATGACAAGAAATTTGAGGCACCATCAAGTCTCTCCTCTAATCTAAGGCTAGTTGAGGCCATCTCTCAGATCTAATGCACAAAATCCCAAATCTGAAAATTTATCCTTAAAAGAAATATCAAAACCCTCTACCTATTGCTCCTTTCTGGAAGTTGATTTATTACTGCAAACCCTTGAGGATCTCAATCAAAAACCTAGCTCTGATAACATGTAAATTTTTCAAGCCTAGGTGATTGTTGTCCTAATGTTGTTTCATTAAATAACTCAAAACAGCTGAAAAATGAATAACAGAAGAAATAAAACACATACACAGGGATTTCTCCTTCTAATCAACTTTTCATTCCTTTGATCAAAGCTTACAAGGTGACCTCCGCAGCATGCATGAACCAGAAGCTATATGGTCGATAAAATCACCTCAAACAATGAAATATCCCTGATCCGGCTGATCAAGATATTTGCCACGATCTTCCTATTCTAACATGCAGATCTGATACACTGGGGGTGTCTGGATGCGTTTTAGGGTTTGATGTAGACGATCTCTTGTTTAAAGTGTTTGCATGTCAGTTAGTATAGTTGCATGTAGGTTATTATAGTTGCATGTAGCATAACAAAGGTTTTACAACCATAAAATGACGCATGCAATAGTA
>SNQJ01S0223215.1:0-14883 GCA_010110895.2 Picea sitchensis
ATAAGTGTATTAAACATATTTGGAAATGGAAAATAAATATATTTACAATTTTTTCATAATTAAAACAAAATCAAAGATTAAATTGTTTATTTTAAATTATTATGATGTTTGGTTTTTAAAATAATATTATTATATTTTGAGACTAATTAAAATTATAATTTTTAATAAAATTGTTTTTTTTTAAGCTATCCTTAATTCTTATTTTGTAAAATCTTGTTGTTGGTGTGTCACTTGGGAAACAAGACCAACAACAATTTATGAGGTTGTCTATTAGTTTATGATTCTTGAGAAAAATAAAGCCTATGATATGTTTCTATTACAAAAAACATGTTATTATAATTGAGATGAGATGGAGACTGAGCACCAAAGCCTCTTCTATGAAAAACAAAATAGAGTGATCTATAAACTATGGGAATTGAATAACAAAACAGTTCTCATCACTTGGCTCCTTAGGCTAATGAAGGTCTAGGTTAGACAAGTCCAGGACACCTAGTTTGCTCGTGAGAAAGTTTAACCTATAATTTATCAACTTGATTTGCTTATGGACATCATTAATCTGCAACAAAATCTCTTGGTGTGATTCATGCCTTTCAACCAAGGAACACCCTATTAACATATTTGTATGCTAGTAAATATCAATTGTATTCATATGTTGTGAATTATGAGCTTGAACTGTGCCTGGGTCCAAAATCCATGAGCTCATTGCTTGAAGCACCTCCTCATCAGTGATGAAATTCTTGAGGACTCAAACATTGGATTCCACAAGGTCTAGCTTGACTTTGATTTCCAATAGGGTATGAGCTTGGTAGGCCTCAATAGAGCTTTCAATTGCATCAATGAGACAAGAGACAAAATGACCTTTGGAATGAATCAAGGAACCCTTCTTAGGTGATGAGAGGAGTGTATGTGAGCCAAAGGAGGAGAGGGAGAGAGAATAATTCCTAGGTCTGAGTGCAAACCAAGGAAGAAAAGGGTAGCAGAAGGTTGGGGGAGAGGCAACAATAAAGAGAAAGGGAGGAAAAATACACTCGAGGAAGGAGGTTTGGAAAAATACAAAAGGGGAAAGATAAAGGTTGAGATTTCTCGTCAAAAAAAAAGGGATGAGGTAATGATGAATACATAATTGGGCCATAGAATCCATGATGACAAGGAGAGTAGTTTTTAAAGTTGCAGTGTGAGGTAAATGATCCACATGAATGAAGAGTATGTGGATGGTGTCATTGCAACATGAGCTTCGATGAAGTGACGTTGAACTAGGAGGAGAACACTGGTTGTGAGGTTGTAGGTTTATAACACATTATATGAGTTGAAGGGAGTAGGATCAGGGTGGTAGATGCCAACCGACGAGGATGCCAAGTGGTGACTTTCCTCGAGAGGCACCCCCATGTACCGTCACCTTCCTGTCACCCTATATGGGGGCATGGTCAGCTTGGGAGAGGGTGGAGAAGTCAAAGTGTAGGGTGGATGGAGGGAGAAGGTATCAAGTGGTATCAAGGGGGTTGTCTTCTTTGTGGATTCCTTCATTAGCTAAGCGGTCAACACATTTGTTAGTTGATTGTTTGGCATATGATAGTTGTGACCATAGAGAGGAGAGAGTGATGGATACTCGCATTCGCAAGAATATGATTGTTACAATGAGGCTCCAAATGCCTTTTTTAACATAAGTAAAATCCAAAACCCTAACCTCGGAAGATGAAAATCCAAAAGGTTTGCGGGCCTCAATGGGGGTAGTTGATACGTCAACTTCCCGGGGGCATAACTTTTGCATATGATCTCCATTTGAGGAACTCGATACACCATTGGAAAGGTCTAACTGAGAGAAACGACTTTAGACTAGCCCAGGTAAGTTCCTTGGGTAGTCACCTGAGCCTCAAATCCCCAAAAAATGTCGTTTAGGGCCTCAAAATGGCCCCAGAAGTTTGGACCCTAAGAAATTGTCGAAAAACTACCACAATGGAAAACTATTTTTCGAGCTCGTGGAATAGGTGGGTGGCCACTGATATCCACCTAGATCAATCCTCCATCCTTAGGAAGCAATGGTCTCCATTACATTGAGTTCTCGGGGGAGAGGGGAAAGCGATTGATGAATCTGAATCTTTGTGAGTTGCTTGCCTTTCTATAGACCTCGCACTACTTGGTTTGTGGAAGGTTGTCACGAACCTGTTGCTAGAGGGGTTGAATTTGTTCAACCATTTGGGCTACCTAAGATGGCTATGTGCAGAAAGAATCTTTGCATTTTGTTGCAATCTTGTCGACTTGTTTCTATTGGACAAAAGGTTCTTGGGCTGAGGCTATAGTGGTTACAGTATCCTTTTGTTCCCCTTTAGAAAAAATTATGAAGAATCTAAATTTTGTAGTATGATATACTACCTTGCGGCATTGTTTAGGTGGGATAATAGTTGGAACTACCTATGGTATCTTGTAGAAATGACCCCCAGAGTAACGATGACACTACGGGGTCGAGACTCATAGATAACATGGCGCTTCCACATATATGGATGGACCAAGAGAACATCACAGACATCCAGTGGGGAAACCTTACATATTACCTCATCCTTGAAGGGTTGGATGTCGTATGACAATCGACACTACTGGTTGACACGAAGATCTCATCCCTAGTGACACCACTTGATGTTGTATGGTTGCAGGTGTGGTGTTGTCAATAATCACAATTGTTTGACGACCTCTGTTGAGATGAGGTTCTTCTGGCTTCCACTATCAAAAATAAAATGGATCGGGGTCCCCTTCACCCACATATGTTAATGAAAAAGACACTCCCCCTCTTCTGGATCTATTGGTTCTCCTAGTTGAATTGGTTGCTCTGATACCACTGATCTAGATTATTTTCGACACGAAATGAGAGCGGAGATATAAAAATATATATATACAGATATATTGAAAGAGAAACAACAATATAACAGAGATATATCGGAAATATAACCAGAGTCAAAGATATACATTAATACACAATTTCTATTAATCTGCAAAATGTATAGAACTATAAAAATACAGCATGAAATACTCGCTAGAATGGTGTCATATTATCTCTCAGAAGAGATGTGACGGCTACTTGCATTCGAAAGAAGATGATTTTTACAATGATTCTCCAAAGGCCTTTTTTTAAATAATTAAAATCCAAAATCCTAACCCTAGAAGATGAAAATCCAAAAGGTTTGTGGGGCTCGATGGGGGTAGTTGATACGTCAACTTCCCGAGGGCATAACTTTTGCATACAATATCTGTTTGGGGTGATCTATTTACTGTTGGAAAGGTATAAATGAGAGGAATGACTTTCGACTATCCCAAGTTAGTGCCTTTACTATTCACATGGGCCCCAAATCCCCAAAAAACATCGTTTAGGGCCTCAAAACGACCCCAAAAGTTTGGAGCCTAAAAAAATGTCGAAAAACTGCCAAGATGGAAATTGTTTTTTCAAGCCCATGGAATAGGTAGGTGGCCACCGATATCCACCTGGATCAGTGAAAAACTTGGGAAATATCACACTTATATTCGATGATTTTCTTTCCCAAGATGCAATGGAGAATATTCATGGGAAATTTACATATTTCTAAGTTATTGATTCATCTCATTAATTTGTATGATGTGACATAGATCCACAATTGTACTTGGTCATGGCTATGATTTCACTTTCATATTGCATGGATCCACAATGTATAATTTCGTGGCCATGATTAGTTCTTGATGGATCCATGGTGTATTATGTTGTGGCCATCATCCCATCACTTGTGTCATGCGTGGATCCATAGTGTATTTATGGCGGATATGTTCTTTTGTTTCTTACCAAGCATGGGTATTTCTACCCTGTGGATCTTTTTCTATAGGACTGGCGATGCTCTTCTCAAAGATTATTTGTTCAAAGCTCTGGGACTTGATTTATAAAGTGTTTCAGCCATCATACAACTCTTATGACCTCAAACTTTAAGGGGCATTTGTTATAGAGTTATTTTCCACCTAATCATTAGGTCATTATCACCTAAAGATCACCTAATCACTAGGTCATTATCCCCTAGAAACCCCTCATTTTAACCTTTAAAACCTACCAATTTTTCCTTGAGTTTCCAGCCAAATTTCCACATGGTATCCCTTTTCCTTCACTAAGGGTGCAACCAAAAAGGTTGATCTCTCCTCTCAGCCTACCAAGGAGTGATCGATCGCTATGTCTATGTGTCTAGGGAGCGACCAAGACTATAAGCTCCTATTTTTGGATTTGGTTTCGATGGATGAGACTTCCCACTGATTTATCAGGGTTTACTTTTGAGAAGGTTTCCATTATGAGCTCAAGAATATTATCCTAATAACTATATGTCCTTATCCCTAAAGCCCTATAAAAACCAAGCCATTTCCCATAGGAAGGGAAGAGGAAAGGTCTATCAAAGTTACTATGGTGATTTGGTTGCAAGACTTGGGCAAGGAGCTTAGAAGGAGGCCATATCTTCAGTCTATATATGTACGTTTTAATATTTCTTCTTGGATTAATAAAATATATACTGGATGTTTCCCTCTATACAATTGTTCATATATGTTTATGTATTCATTGGTAGAGAATTAGTATAATTATGTGTTATGATATACTATTAGATATGTTGTCAGTCCATGCAATGTTTCTTTGATCTTCGGGAGGTGTTCGTCTTCTTTTGTTGTTTTCATGTATGAATCAGATCTAGGAACATTCGTAGTTTATGTATCTATTCATGTCTTAGGAACTGGTAGAACCCAAGGAAAATTAGCTCCTGTAGGGTGAAAAATCCCTACAACACCTTTCCTTTCCTTTCCTTTCATTTATTTCCTTGCCTTGCCTTTCTTGCCTATACTTTCCTTACATTTCTTGCCTTGCCTTTCCTTGTCTTGCTATTCCATTCCATGCCATGCCTTTCCTTGCCATGCATTTCCTTTCCTTTCAATGAATTTCCTTTACATGTCATTCCTTGCCTTGCCTTGACATGTCAGGCCATGCCTTACCTTTCCATACCATGCATTTCCTTGTGTTACCATGAATTTCCTTTCCTTACCATGCTTTTCCTTTTCATTCCATGCCTTTCCTTGCGTTGCCATGCCATTTCATTCCTTTCCTTTACATGCCATGTCATTCCATGCCTTTCCATTCCTTTCCTTGCCATGTCATTCCATGCCATTCATTTCCTTTCCATGCCATGCCTTGCCTTTCCATGCCATGCCATGCCATGCCTTTCATTTCATTTCCATGCCATGGCTTTCCTTGTCATGCCATGCCTTGTATTTCCATGCCATGCCTTGCCCCTCCATTCCATGCCTTTCATTTCCTTTCCTTACCATGCCATGCCATGCCTTACCATGCCATGCCCTTCCTTTTCATGCCATGCCATGTTATGCCTTGGAAGTTGGATTTCCCTACCTTTCCATGCCATACCTTGCCTTTTGTAATGTCCCTTTCAAAATAGGAGCTCTAGAGATGAGTCTTAATGGTATAAACCACCCTGTTAGACTATAGCTAGAGACAAAAAGGGGTAAACAAGGTTACTAGAGGTCACTCTAGTCAAAGGTGTTATATTCAGAAAGTGACATTGAGCTAAACGTGGCTAAAAGCACTTTTAATACAATTTGAGCTAAAAATAGAACAAATGAGCTAAAATTAGAAGTCAACAATGAATTACAGTTTTGGGAAGCTATAAGAGAAGGTTCAACGATCTAATTCATCATTATGTAGATTTTGGCTTCTCATTGAGGAGAGAGGCACATCTCATGAGAGATAGTTCTGTGGATTCCAGGAGGAACACACTATTTGGTTGATTTTGGTGTTGAGAGGCACACCCTAGTCACAAGGAAGATCACACAGGTCTTCCATCATTCTTCAGTAGCAGCTATACAAGTTCCAGCATCAACGACACACTTATTCAGGGTGAGGGAACAAATTCCGAGGAGGTTCACTGGATCGACTTTTCCCTTTCAGAGAGAGTTCAAAGATTCTCCTCTAACCTAGTTGAGAGGAAGGCAAGGCACATATTTCTCATGGTTCCTCATCAAATTTTGATGGAGGAATAATATAGAGTGTAGTTTTTGGACATTGGGAGTGAGAAACTTGGGAAGGACACATTTGGGGTTCTCGAGTGATCATCAGTTCAGATCCATGGAAATACTTTCGACCCATTTCACAGTAGAATCAGGGATCATTTTGAGACACACATCAACTGATTCCGACGGTGGAATCACTAGGGTGCAGTTTTTCAGAGCAGAGGGGGCACATTTCCTCCAGGGCGATCCATCCAGGAACCAGATACACCAGTTGAGGTCTGAACAGTCATCAAGACTGTGAGGCAGATCAAGGTGCATTGTTTGGGACAGTTCCTAGGCACTTCTGAGAGGTATAGCCACTAGGGAAAACTTTCCAGACTTGTTGCAGTTGTCGTACAAGCTGGCATATTTGCACCAGTTCTTCATCTCATCCATTACATTCCACAACATTCTTCGGGTATCAGGTATTATTTTTTTAGTTTCTATTGTATTCTGACTAAGATCCTTTTTTCATTGATCTAGTTGAGTGATTCATTTTATTCATCCTCATTCAACATTTGTAGTCCATATAGATTTCATAATATAATCTTTGCAGTATTTTTTTGCCATTGTTATTTGAATGTTTATTCATATGGTGTAAATAATTAATCCTACACACACATTAGCAGATTTTCCTAGACTAGCCAATTTAGGAACATTACAATGGTATCAAATATTTATTCTTGTCAGCCTGTGACTAAAGATGATGAGTTTAGCAGAGGACCTAGTGGGTCATGAGCACGTACGTGACACATATGTCACTTACAATGGAGACAAGGAGGGTAGACCTAGATATTCTTTTCCCACTTTTACTCCCATCTCAGAGGAAGAGAAAGAGGCAAACAGGGAGGCAGAGAGAAGGGAAGAGCGAGAGGCTGAGCGTGAGGTAGAGAGGATGTTAGGAGACAGATATGAGAGACTAGATGGTAGTGGTAAGGCCTCCATGGACCCATATGCAACCTTCATGCAATTACTCGACAATATGGTAGTCAGTCAGCAGGCCATGACTCGGTCCTTAGCGCAGATGGCTGATAGATTGGCCATAGTGGGCACCCCGAGCACATAAATCCCATATGAAACATAGGGGAACTTAGGGGAGGGTAGTAGACCCCAATATCCTACTCGCACATACACCTCTTTGAGTAGGATTCCCAGGCCATTGTTCCCTAGTTTCCAGAGGGCACCCCCAGTAGAAACACAACAATCAATAACACAGAGGCCTCCCACTCAAGAGGAGGACATTGCAGAGTATAGGAGGGAGTATGCAACATTGGGTCATGAATTCCATTAGGACATGACCTTGGTCGAGTATTGTGGATTCAGACTCTGAAAACTCCCTAGAGAGCCACAGAGAGGAGGACAACAACAACAACAAAGGAATAATATTGATTTCATTTGGAAAGTTGGTAAAATCGCCATACCTTCTTTTGACAGATTGTCCAAATTCACCGCTAGAGCTTGGGTACAAAATCTAGACACATACTACAAGCTCAACCAGATGACTAAGAAATAGGCCATTAATTTCGCTACCCTATGCTTGGAGTGTGAGGAACACGAGTGGTGGCATCATGGATTGGTGATGTTGGTTCATAATCACATCAACTCCTATAGGGAGTTCATAGAGAGACTCATGGACATGTTTGACAGGAGGGACCCCAAGATCCACTTCAGGGATCTATCCTAGTTGAGACAAACTGGCACAACAGAGGCATTCATCATGGAGTTTCAGTAGGTATAAGTGGTAGTGACAGATATATCAGAGCCCAGGTTGATCATGCTATTCACAAAGGGACTCACAGATCCTTTGAGAGGATGGGTGAAGTAATACAGGCCTCACACCTTGTAGGATTCCATCTTATGCACTCGAAATTTGGTAGACTTAGTGCCAAAGACTAAAACCTTTTCCAAACCCTTCATACAATAGGAGGACCGAGACAAGAAGCCATTCCAGAGAGAATGGAAGGGAAAGGAGAACTTGGATGATGAGACAAGGCAAGTGCTTATGAGGAAGAAGATTTTCTTCAACTGTAGAGACCCTTGAGTCCCAAGCCATAGGTGAATGGGAAAGGGAGATATTCATTATATTGAGGTGGAAGCAGATAGTTTGGATAGTGAGGAGGAGGCGTAATACAGTGGATCCACTAGCTCAGAAGAGGATTCAACATATACAGAGGATCAACCTCCCCGTTGACCACTGACACCCATAGGGGACCACCCACCAACAGTTCCATAGCCTCATGATGAGGCTAACAGATGGAAACTAGAAAAGGGGAGAGTCATAGCGACCCTTTCGGGTGTTCCCAAGTATGATACCCTCTGGATCAAAGGGACTATTCAGGGGCAATGAGAAATCACCTTGATAGATGGTGGGGCCACTCACAACTTCATTGATGCTTCATTAGTATCTAGAGGAGCACTTCAGACAGAGGATTTTGAGAGGTTTGGTGTTGTAGTAGCAGATGGGTATACAATGGAGTGTCTAGATAGAGTTGCAGACTTGGAGATAAAGTTAGGAAAATACACAGTGAGAGACACATTTTATGTGGTTGAACTATCTAACATAGATGTGGTATTGGGAGTCTAGTGGATGATCACCTTGGGTAAAATCACCACCAATTACCAAACCTTGGAGATGGGGTTCAAAGACATTGATGGGAAGAAAGTTGTTCTGAAAGGCATGTCAAAAGGAGCACCTAGGACATTTTCGGCCAATAGGATGGAGAGGATATTAAAACATGGGGAGGTAGCATATGTCACATAGTGCTTGATCACTACGTGTAAGGATTCATAGGGTCAACAATAGTATCATACAAAGATCAAGAACTTGTTGGGATGACATTAATATGTTTTTGGGTCGATTCGACTAGGGATACCACCTGATAGGGGGTTTGATCACACCATTGATTTGGAGTAGGGGGACAAACATATGATCACATCCCACTATCATCATCCTAGGAGATTCAAGGTTGACATAGAGAAAGAAATTAAGGAATTTATAGCGATGGGATACATCAGACTGAGTAGTAGCCCATTTTCCTTTTTAGTAGTCTTAGTTTTGAAGAAGGATGGTACCTGTTGGCACACAGGGGTAGACCCGAATTTCAGCACTCCAAAAACATACCAACAAAACCCTAACTACCGACCCTTTCGAAAACACCTGATGTTAGCGTCGGAAGTCACTCCTGGATTGCAACAGGAGCAGAGCCCGACACCCATCAGTTTAATGTCACGATTTGTTTATAAAGGGGTGATCGAATGGAAGTAAACTCAGAACAATATCGTCTCAACTCCGAAACTAGGCCTAGCATGCATGAGCGAGTGAGGTCTTAGATAAACTTCAAACAGTGAGTCGTAATAAGGGTGAATAGGGGAAGACTTGCATAAGAAGAGTACAGGGGTTTGTTATAAACATCAGGTTTCTAACAGACTGTGAAAGGAAGCATCTAAAGGCAAGATCTTCTTACATCCAAACACAAAAAACTAGGGAATACAATAATGCAATGGTAAATCCTTTATCATAGCATAACTGCAACAATTCATGCGAATCAGTCGATCATGAACTCTCTGGTACAAGACGAAAACATAGACGGAGCAGGAAAACTGTTTGTCATAAAACAAGAAATCTCAAACATAGATGCATAGCCATAGAACTAGAATGATCATCAAAACTTTACAGCCGGGAGCTCTTCTCTACCATCGATAGATACAAAAAATGGAAAAAACGCTTACATATACTCAAAACAACAACAACAACAAAATCGAGACGTCACATTAATAGCTTTGCGTCTGCATGGCTTCTGACAATCTGCACTTGCAATATCTGGGTGGTCATGCACCTATGGAAGACGCAATCGGACTTCTGACAGTTCTGCAGGTGAATCGACGTGCTCTTAATTCATTGCCGAACTTTCCCATTATGGCGGAGATGATGTCTAACCACCATCAACTACCTTAATAACTGCTTCATTGGGATTGAGGATGACCCGTCCGACTTGGCACCTTGGGGATGTGGAAGACCCCTCATGCTACCACCTGGATTAGCTGAACGGCTTGATGAATGGGCGTGGAGGCCAGCGCGAAGGATGGGGCGCATAATGGGAGTGGTGGCGCCAAAACTATGAGGGCGAGATATGGAGTGATGAGGTGTGGGAGAGGTTATAGAGGGAGAGATATAATGAGTATGCTTTGAGTGAGAGGCTGACGTGGAAAGGAGTGGGACACATGGCAGACGGTGAGTGGATGATGAGATGGGAAAGGGACCACACGGACCAGAAGAGGGGAGATGGACAGATGTCGAAGGATGAGGAAGGGGCTAAAGGGAGTGAGCCTCATCACACGGTCAGGTGGAGAGAAGATAGCAAGATGACAGGACAAGAAAAGGGGGCCCCATGTTGATTTAAACACAGAAAGACAGATGGATGTCTGGGTTTCCTGTGCGTCGTTGATCCGGGCGCTCTGATCACAGCTGTCGGAAATATGCGTCCCTGATTCTGGACCCCCCCCCTCCGCTTAAAGGTAGAAAGGTAGGGGGGTTCAGAATCACCCTGCACGCCGTTGATCTGGGCGCTTCGATCGTAGTCGTTGAAGAGGTGCACTCCCAATTCCAGACACCCCCCCTCCTCTTAAAGATAGAAATGCAGGGGGGCTTTGGAATCCCATGTGTGTCGTTGATTCAGGCGCGTGAATCTCTGCCGCCCAAATTTTCTTGTCGCTTACCACAGGCGTATTTTGAGTCTGGTACTTAGGATAAGTGGGTTTTTAACCCACTCCTTTGCATTCTAACCCACCTTACAAGAAATGTCACTAAAATTAGGCTCCATGGGGGATAGAGTCGTCCCTGTGATGCTCTAAGAACACTTTTTCAGATTCGGTGCCTTGTTGTTGGGCTATGGAGTCATTTATTAAAATGAAAACAAAAATGATATTTACAAAAACAAAAGAGCCGACTGCGGCTTACAAAAAACATTTTTTTAAGAAATGCCCATTCACTGGGCCACTAAAAACTTCTTTGCCTTCCAGATCCTACAACCTATAAGTGTTTTTTGAAAATACTTCAAGGATCTTGAAAGGCCCAAACTAGAGGGCCTCAAACTTACTGTGCTTTCCCCTGTCTTGCCTGGGTGCTTCCCATTTGAGCACCAGATCACCCTGCTCGAATTCTTTCTTTTTTTCCTTCCTGTCAAAAGCCTGCTTGATCTTCTATTGATGATCGTAAGCCCTGCTCATGGCCTGCTCTCTGATCTGTTGCACTTCCACCATCTGATGAATCATTCTAACCATATGGTTAGGCTCTCCTTCAAGGTCTTGGAGGAATTTCACTACAGATAATGCGAGCTGAGTAGGGAAAATGGCCTTTGTTTCGTAAACAAGTTGGAAAGGTGAGATTCCTAGGGACTTCTTTGTTGTCACTCAGTCAGCCCATAGAGAAAATTTGAGTTTCAAATCCCAGGCCCTTTTATTGTCTTCCAACAATTTCTTAATGAGTTTGATCAGGCTTTTATTGGAAGATTCCGCCAGTCCATTTCCTTGAGGATAATAGGGAGTGGAGTGAATCGGTGAGATCTCATACTGCTCACAGAACTTGATTAGGGGATCAAACCGAAAGGGGGAGGCATTATCAGTGACAATTCTTCTAGGGCAGCCAAATCTGGCTATGATATCCTCCAGGAAGCTGATAATTACTTTGTGGGAAGTGCTCCTGGTGGGGACAACTTCTATCCATTTGGTGAAATAATCCGTCGCAGTCAGGATCCATCTGTGCTGGCCGCTTGAGGGAGGATGAATTTCTCCAATGAAGTCCAATCCCCACTGTTGAAAGGGAGCTGAAACTACTATAGGCTTTAACAACAGAGATTTGAGTTGTTGCTTTCCTGATAATTTCTGGCATTTGATGCAAGCTATGACTTCTCTGTAGACATCAGGGAATAAAGTGGGCCAGTAGTACCCAGCTCGGAGGATCTATGGGCTGTTGTCTTCCAGAAATGATGACCCCCACAAAGACCACTGTGGAAATCAAATGTAACTTGTTGGGCTTCTTGTGGGTCCAGACATCTTAAAAATACCCCTAAAGGGTCTTTCCAGTATAAGGTTTGGTCAATGAGGCAATATCTGACCGCTCTGAGCTTTAGAGCTCTTGCCTTGCTTTTTTCCATACCATCGGGAGGCCTCAATTATTGCAGAAAGTACAAGATATCCTTGTACCAGGGGCATGCTGCTAGCTATAAGGAACTCTGGAAATGCTCATTTGATGATTCATCTTGCTCGTTGATGGAGTTAATTCCCAAGGCTTTGCAATTGGATTCAGCCAGCAACTCGGCTAAACCCTGCCCCTTTATCAACTTGGTGGGCTTGATTTCCAGGTCAAACTCTAGGATCTTGGCAATCCACTTACCTCTTCTTCTGTCTATGTCAGGCTGAATAAGAATGTCCTTCATAGAGGCCGAAGGAACATATGCAGTGATCCTTGAGTGCAAGACATAGACTCTGAAAGCTTTGAGAGATTTCACCAGGGCATAGGCCTACTTCTCCATGATCTCGCATCGGAGTTCTACATCTCTTAATGCCTTTCTATAGAAGGCAATAGGTTGCTCTCACCCTTCCTCATTTTTCTGCAGCAAGACTGTTGCTACTGTATCACAAGAAGCAAAATAAAAAATCAGGAAATCTTTGGAATAGTCAGGACTGATTAGCACAGGTGCCTCAGTCAATGCCTTCTTTATTTGAACAAAAGATTCCCTGGGTTCATTGGTCCATTTCACTTCATTTCCCTTTCTGAGCATGGCTGTGATGTGTTTCACCAATTCAGCAAAATTTGAGACAAATCTCCTCAGAAAATTTATCTTTCCCAAAAAGGCCTGAACTTCCTTCTTAGATTTGGGAAGTGACAGGGTCTGCATTGCCTCTACCCTACTAGGATCAACTCTCACTCCCTCTGCTGATACTATATGGCCTAATAGCTTCCCCTCCTTCATAGCAAATAAATATTCCTTAGGGTTTAAAGATAAGCCATACCTCCGACACTTCAGGAAAACTTTTTTCAAGTGGCAGTAGTGCTCCTTGTTTGACCTGGAGAAGACCGCGATGTTGTCCAAATAGATCACTACAAACTGATCTTTCTCCCCAATGAAGGCTATATCCAAAGCTCGCTGGAATGTTTCCCCTGCATTCATTAATCCAAAAGGCATCTTGGCATACATGAATGTGCCCCAAGGAGTGGTGAAGGCTATTTTTTCTCTATCCTCAGGCATGACTGATATTTGATTATAACCATAAAACCCATCAATCATGGATATCCTAGATGCTCCAGTTACCTTTTGCAATATGTGTTCCATGTTGGGCAGGGGATAATTATCTTTCCTTGAACTTCTGTTCAGGTTCCTGAAATCAACACAGAGTCTGATTTCCCCACTTTTTTTCTCACAGGAACCAAATTGGCTATACACTCAGAATACCTCAAGGGGACAATGATTTGGGCATCTAATAATTTCTTCACTTCTTTCTCCATGACAGGTAGCAACATGAGATTTATCTGTCTCAACTTCTGCCTGAATGGCTTAGCTTCTTCTTTTAGTGGGATATTGTTCTCCATGACAAATGTGCCATAAGTTTTGAGGTCTTCATAGGTCCATGCAAACACATCAGCGAATTCCTTTAATAACTCAGCATATTCCTCCCTCTGTTCATTGGTCAGACTGCTTGACAATTTGACAAACTTAGGCTCATCCTGTGTGCCAATGTTGCATTCAGCTATGTCATCATCCTCACTTGAAACACCACCTTTTATTGCCACATCATTTTTGTCGAACAATCTTTCTAAAGGGACCAGTCCCCTAGGAATGTGATTGCTAGGTAGTTGAATAATCTGGTGATTAACAATTTTATTCAAGAATACCTCAGAGGGGGGGTCACCTTCGGGATCAGGGTCCTGGTCAATGTGCAATGCAGAGAACTCATCGACGGACTACATAAATTTTTCAATTTCAAGATCGTCCTCGAATACCTTCCAATGCTTTATGTTGTCCGGGATGGATGGCCTGTATCTTACCTCAACCTCATCATTAATCTTTGGTGGCAGGGGGATCCTGAACAAACTGGCTGAGATTGTTAGGGAGTCGGCTGCAGTATTTTCTTCCCTTGGGACAAAAGAAATGTTGAATGCAGAGAAGAAATTATCAATCAAGTCCCATACCTCATTTATGTAACCTCTAAGCTGAGGATGCTTGGCCCGATAAATATTTTTGACCTGTTGGATGATCAATTCCACATCTCCAAACACAGCCATCTCCTTTATTCCCATTTCTTTTGCAGCCCTCATACCTAGAACAAGAGCTTCATATTTTGCCACATTGTTGATGATTTCGAATTCCATCTTGAATGACAAAGATATGGTCTCTTGACAGGGTGATATGAAAACCACTCCGGCACCTGCACCTATACTGGAGGAATCTCCATCGAAGAACATCTTCCAAACAGAGGTGGTTGGAGGAGGTATCTCCTGATTTAGAATGGGTTGCTTTCTGATCTATAAAGGGGCCTCAGAAGTTTCGGTGATCTATAACAAACTAGACCCTAAATCCGTGTCAAGTGCAAAGATAGGGTGATTAGTGGGGTTTGCTTCATCCCTGACAATATAGGCTAGCTGAGCTTCTCTATACAACCTCCCGTGTTCCCATCCAAAAATTGGGATGGTGGCATATGTGAGATCCATCTGTAATGTTCCTCCAAGTCTCTTAATCCAAGACCTTGACAACAACATGCCAAACTTGGGGGGGACATCAGCTACCACAATGTCCATGACCACACTCTTCATGGGAAGCTGAAACAAAGAAACCACCA
>SNQJ01S0223216.1:0-14883 GCA_010110895.2 Picea sitchensis
TAAAATATGGGGATAGACGAAGATTAATGTTAAAAAAGATAAAATTAACAATATGCTAAGTAAAGGCTAATTAAAATAGATCTTTAACAATAAGCAAATCAAAGTTTAAATATGTAAAATTAAATGAGAATTATATATATATAAATTATATATATATGAGAATTATATAAGAATTATAAGAATTATATATATCAAAGATTATATATGAGAATTATATATATTAAAAATTATGTTGAAATTTGATTTAATACATATACACTAAGACATTGAAAATATAACTTATATCTTAATTTAAATTGATTGAAAAACAATCTACCCACAAATACATGGCAGAAATAAAGTAATTAATATGAAATGGAATATTCCCATAAAGTAATATGAAACGTAAAATGTAAATAAGATATCTAATAATATAATCTCCCATAAATTTTGATTTAATGTGTTTTAATGGGAGATGTCCTTGAGGTTTTCTCTTATTAATGCCAATCTTTTTGAACCTGTGTGGTGAGATGTCACTAATAAAAGTATAATTAATGTGCATTGGGAAGGGCGCGAAGGTGGCGGGGATGGAAGGGAGTGATAAATGATTTGAAACTTTTGTGAACCCGGGTAGAGTGAAGCTTGTGAGTTCGAGGAGTCCGGGGTCGAATTGTAGATCACAAAATTTTTGGGTGCAAGATGTATATCACGCAACATGAAGCATGAGAGTTCGATAGCGCTAACCCGGGATCCCGCGGTCATAAAATTGGTTAAGTATGGAAAGGGACAACGGTCGGTCGGACTCATGATGTGAGGATATAGATGGAGATCAGGGTCTGTTAGTATGCCAACCCGGGAACCCACGATCATAGAAATGCGACTAAGTATAGAACCAAAAAGGGATAATAGAGGGGAAGAAGAAAAGGGAAAAATGGGTAAGTATAGAAGAGGGAAAAAAAAGGGAGAAAATAACTTTATCCCTCACACAACAATATTTAGTCTGATAATTATCAAGAGATAGAAACACATTAACTATGGGAAAAACATTCTCTTCTATGGAATATACTTGGAGCTCGACAAACTCAGGTTCAAGTTTAAAGATAATTTGTTTATATTTATTTCAATATTATTTATATTATTTTATTGTAATAGTATTTTTGTGGCCCAAATGTAAACGATGTTACAATTTGAATGGTGTTTTCAGCTTGCAAGTTTTTTTCAAACCCATAAACAATAGACAAAAAATATATGACTTAACATTTTTATATGCAAGCATATTCTCAAATATAACAAGCTATAATATATGCACAATATTAAACAGGGACATGACGTCAACACCTAAGTTGCCATTTTGTACATGTCCACTGATTTGTTGTCTTTGTTAGAGGGCTAGTGGCCACAAAACTATGTCCTACTTGAATCTGATACCCTATCACAAATTATTCTTGCATGTAAAATGTAGGGAGTGAAATCTGCAGACGTCACAATATAGTAGCTTTTATTTAAATGTAAGTATTGGGCAGGGAAAAAAAAACCATATCGTGCAATTTTAATTATGGATCAAAGAGCCTCTTAAATTCTTGTAGAAAGAGCTTGAATTCATTTATCAATAGTTGTACAGGAAAATGAGTTAATTTAAAAAAAAAAATACAAAATTCAGTAAAGCAATATTAAACATTGAAAAACACCATAAACTTGCACTCAACATGTTAACTAATATGTATCCACAAAAATTATTTAATTTTTTTTTAAGATTACAAAAATTCAATAAAACAATGTTAAACATTGTAAAACATCATAAATTTGTAAAATATAGGACCTTTAAAGAAGTCCCTCAAATGAAAGTAAAATAGATATAACATAAAATGGAAGATGTTTTTAAATTTTCTTGTAAAAAGAGAATTCTTGTGAATGGAGCAGGAGATGCAGACATTCATATATGCAAAGTAAATAAATAGAACTTGCTCACATCCATCATAGAAGGGGTAATGATATCTGATCACATAAAAATTAAAATAAAATGATCGGCATGCAGAAGAGAACTTTGACACTGTGATACATGGGCAGGAAAAAAAAGATAATGATACAACAACCTCAAATATTTTATATTCAAATAAACTTGGTTACAAAATACAGTCGAGATTATTTCCCAAAATATTTCTCTTGGAATTTGTAAAAAAATATATAGTTCAGTACATATTCTCTGAAATTTAAATGTGTTTGTCATAATGACTGGGATTGGGGCTCCCACAGACCATAAAGCAAATATGTACAAGAATCAATCTTGTAGAAAGAAGAAAGTGGGCGATGGAAGACAAAAAGACCTGGCAAGAAGAAAGAGGAAATTGTTAGTCCTCAATTAAACCTTTCTATTTAAAGAAGTAGAGTAACTGGATGAAGAGATTGACAAAGACATAAGAATGTGATCAGTATGAACTTAATATGATGGTATCTCGTGCCTTGTCATTTGGTCACTGATGTCCTTTTATGGCTTTCCTCGACGGTTATGGGAACCATATCAACTGTCCTTTGCCCTTCATTGGTAATATTGTCGGCAACCTTTTTGAACCACTCCTCGATGTATCTCCTCATGAGCACCACGTTGATTTCATGCCAGATTTGTATATTGAAGAGTTCACTTTCCAAGTCCCTTAGATCAATAGAGATGTTGCACAATGCTTCTTCAATATCCTGGTTTTTAATCGAATAATCAACTAGCCAGTTTTTCACGTCATCTTCACCATATTCAAGAATGCCATAGAAATTTTCAAATGTCAGTGCTTTATAGATCTCAACTTGTCCATGAAATGCTTGTTTGGTTAAAAACAACAAGTTGAATATCAATTTCGGGTCTTGGACTTCATTGGTGCTGCCAGCTAGATCTATCTCAGTTAGCTTCTTGAATAGTTTGTCTCTTATAGATATGGTCTGGCTACATGCTTGACCGATACCATTCAGGGTGTTTACCTTTTCTTTCCAGCATGCGTTTAGTTGGTTTATTTGATCTGGGGAAGGGAGATCCTCCTCTTTTCTTCTCAATTATTTCATACTAGTAACTTTAACACCAAATGGTACAACCACATCGAGGTAGAAACCTTGCTTGTTTTTCAAATCTGCTTGCAGATACTCATGAAAAGCATGCGCTCTTATTCCAAAAGAGACCATACTCTTTGACATCTCCCAAGATTATGTTATTAATTTCATTCTTCTCTTTATATTATTTTCCACATAGCCTCGGGCTGATGTGAGAATTATTATTGAACCTTTTAACTTTGCTGCAGGTGTGGTAGGATCGATCATTGCTAAAGGACTAGCCAACAGTGGAAGGGGCATTAAAGTTCCCTCCAATTGTTTTATTCTCTACTTTAACCTGGAATTCTTCGCGTCAAGGCTGTTAATAGAGTTATCTAGAGCATCTCCAGTTACTCGATGTATATGGAATATTTGATAAGGACACATGTTCCGTAGGTTAATATATGAATGAGATTCCCCTTTCTTATTCTTTACATCTTTCTTTTCAATAACCAATTTTTTGGATTCGCTGTCAAAAACATCGCTCTGAAATGCAAAAGACTCTTGTTTTTCGAAGGTATCGGTCCCAATTATTCCCATTTGAGGGTTCTAGGGAGCAGTTCTCTCTAGCTGGTCTTCGCCAAGGAATATTTTGTCAATGTCAATTTCTAGTTCCATATCTTTGAGGGAGAGATCCTGGATATCACTTTCTAGCCTCGATCCCTCCTCTTCTTGCAAAACTTTTTTTCTTTTTTTGCTCGTGAGAAGTTTATTCGAACTTTCAATTTTGACGGAGGGAGGGTTTTTATCTCATCCTCCACCTAAAGAACTGTGTGTGAATTTCTTACTTGGGTAGGCTGCTGGAGCGTTTCTCTGAGATGTTGTATTCTTGGGTGTGGCAGTCAGGGATTGGGCACTTTTCTCACCCGGACCTTTTCATTTATGCTTGTACGACTAATTGGTGTTGAGTATTGTCTCCAGGTGACTGATGTCATGAGAAGGACTCCCTGAGGTGTTATATTCATCTTCATTCAAGACAGTGTTAATGAAATAATTGTTGAAACCGACAACCAATAGGTGTTCTACAAAAATACCATTAGGGTTGAACCCTTTTACTTTTTCATCATATTTAAAATTGAGGTTGTGTAAGTGGCCCACAAATTCGTCAATCTTGTTCATATTCCTGAGTATAAAACCCTTGAATTTCCAAGGCAGAGGCATGAATTGATTTTTTCTCTTTTCAAGGAAAAACTGCAACCAGTAGGTGTATTGCCTTGCTATCTCAGCAAGAAACATTGTATCAGATATGTGACATGGAAGGAATGAAGGATTTTATTTGGATCCAAAAATACTTATAACATTATAGTTCTCCATTTGTTCTAGTATGGCCTTCCTATCCAGGAACTTGATTTCTTGGTCAAACATCCAGGGAAAATCCTTTCCAAATATCAACCCTTTAAAAACTGAGACAAAATATTAAAGACTTCATAAAAATGTTGGGAGGCATTGTATCTCCATAATGTCTGGTACCAGAAGGTTACTGGGTCAAATTCCTAGTTTACCTTCTTATACAGAGATAATCTGGGGAATGGACAACAATGTGCTATCGCAAAAATTAAATAAGATGACATAAAGAATTTCTTCTGCCTTTTGTATTGCAATAATTGGGAAGATATTTCAATGTAAATCAACTTTCCCCAATCGAAGATGGCTTGTTCCTTCACCATAAAGCATAAAATATATAGAATCATTTGAGAGATGTTGGTTGTAATTTCTTGTCCCGTTATCCTCATGAAAATCCATGCAATTTCCCGGAAAGGGTTCTTGAATGCACTAACCTGTAATTTGGTGATGTACTCGGGGATGACTATTGGGTCCTCTAAGAACTTTGGTAATAGGTCCAATCCATTATCATGCTTCTTTAAGAACTCCCTGCAATCCTCTCCCTTGAAAGTAAGAGTTGGCTCGGGAAGTCTTAACATCTTTCGAAATACATGAGGCGATAGAGAGACCTGGGAATAGTCCCGCAACTGGATAATCCATTGGTTCATAATATAGTTTTCGGCACATGAGATGCCCAAATCCTCACAATCAAAACATTTGGGGACACAACCTGCTCGCGCAATTCCAGACACCGAGATAAATTCCTTCTGGGCAGAAGGGGATGAGTAGTAGTAATAAGCTCTGTACCACTGAAAACTCTGGTCCTCGCAGCCGAAAATATTCAATGTATCTCCATAGAAATGTTGTTGAGATGCAACCATAAGGTGATGAGAACATTCCTTTTCCCCTGATAGTATTTAAATGAACGCTGCAGGATGAAATATAATCTCCCGTAAATCTTGGTTTAATGCATTTTAATGGGAGATGTCCTCGACCTTTTTGCTTATTAATGCCAATCTTTTTGAATATGTGTGGTGAGTTGTCACTAGTAAAAGAATGATTAATGTGCATTGGGAAGGGCACGAAGGTGACGAGGATGGACGTGAGAGAAAAATGCTTTAAAAATTTTGTGAACCTGAGAGTCTGAGAATCCTTGAATCTATGACAACATGAGGTGAAGAATCAACTAAGTGTGGAAAGGCGGGGCATAATGACTTAAAAAATAAAAATAACCATCAATTTTTCCCAGTTCAAGATCCACACACACAAAAAATTAGATCCCATAATATTCACCTCTGTCAATTCAATAATAGGGAGGTTGATTTGGTAGATCGAACTATCAGTCAGTTCAGGCAACTGGGGTGCATCTGGGGTGCCTGTGAGAAAAGATAATGCTTTGATGAAGATTTGTTTTTATTTCAACATGTGACAATAATTGTATCATGATAATATTTAAAATGAACACTGGAGGATGATAATATAATCTCCCGTAAATCTTGGTTTAATGTGTTTTAATAGGAGATGTCCTCAAGATTTTCGCTTATTAATTCCAATCTTTTCGAACCTGTGTGGTGAGTTGTCACTAATAAAAGAATAATTAATGTGCATTGGGAAGGGTTCGAAGGTGGCGGGGATGGATGGGAGAAATAAATGCTTTGAAAATTTTGTGAACCCGGGAGTCTGCAAATTTGTGACAACAAGAGGTGAAGAATCGACTAAGTATGGAAAGGCGAGGTGACCAGACAGACTCAGATAAACTCATTGTAGGTAGAGTGAAGCTTGCGAGTTAGAGGAATCCAGGGTTGAATTGTATATCACAGAAGTTTTGGGTGCAAGATGTATATCGTGGAACACGGGGCATGAGAGTTCAATAGCTCCAACCCGGGAAACCACGGTCATAAAATTGGCTAAGTATGGAAAGGAACGACGGTCGGTCGGACTCATGATGTGAGGATATAGATGGAGATGAGGATCTGTCAGTCCACCAACCCGGGAACCCGTGATCATAGAAATACGACTAAGTATATAACCAGAAAGGGATAATAGAGGGGAAGAAGAAAAGGGAAAAACGAGTAAGTATAGAAGAGGGAAAAGAAAGGGAGAAAATAACTTTATCCCTCACATAACAAGACTTATTATGATAATTATCAAGAGATAGAAACAAATTAACTATGGGAAAAACATTCTCAACTATGGAATATACTTGGAGCTCAACAAACTCAGGTTCAAGTTTAAAGATAATTTGTTTATATTTATTTCAATACTATTCATATTATTTTATTTTAATAGTATTTTTGTGGGCCAAATGTAAACCATGTTCCAATTTGAAGGGTGTTTTCAGCTCACAAATTTTGTTCAAACCCATAAGCAATAGAAAAAATATACGACTTAACATTTTTATTGCAAGCATATTCTCAAATATGACAAGCTGTAATATATGCACAATATTAAATAGGGACATGACGTCAACACCTTTGTAGATGACAATGGGCTAGCACAATGTTGCATTCTTAGTGTGATGATGCCTTCAAAAAACTAAAATAACCAACATTTTTTTCCAATTCAAGATCGACACAAAAAAATCATCAGATCCCATAATATTCACCCATTAATGCATTTTAATGGGAGATGTCCTCGAGCTTTTTGCTTATTAATGCCAATATTTTTGAACCTGTGTGGTGAGTTGTCACTAGTAAAATCATAATTAATGTGCATTGGGAAGGGGAAAAGGTGGCGGGGATGGAGGGGAGCGAAAAATTCTTTGAAACTTTTGTGAACCTGTGAAACTTTGAAGAATCGACTAAGTATGGAAAGGCGGGGTAGTCAGATGTACTCATCCTAGGTAGAGTGAGGCTTGTGAGTTCGAGGAGTCTGGGGTCGAATTGTAGATCACAAAAGTTTTGTTTGCAAGATGTATATCATGGAACACGACGCATGAGAGTTCGATAGCGCCAACCCGGGAACCTACGGCCATCAGTTGGACTCGTCATGTGAGGATATAGATGGAGATGAGGATTTGTCATTCCGCCACCGAGAACCCACGATCATATAAATGAGACTAAGTATAGAACCAAAAAGGGATAATAGAGGGGAAGAAGAAAAGGGAAAAACAGGTAAGTATAGAAGAGGGAAAAGAAAGGAAGAAAAGAACTTTATCCCTCACACAACAACACTTAGTTTGATAATTATCAAGCGATAGAAACACATTAACTATGGGAAAAACATTCTCAACTATGAAATATACTTAGAGCTTGACAAACCCTAGTTCAAGTTTAAAGGGATTTTGTTTATATTTATTTCAATATTATTCATATTATTTTGTTTTAATAGTATTTTTGGTGGCCCAACTGTAAACCATGTTCCAATTTGAAGGGTGTTTTCCACTGACAAAATTTGCTCAAACCTATAAGCAATAGACAAAATATATGACTTGACATTCTTATATGCAAGCATATTCTCAAATATGACAAGCTTTAATATATGTACAATTTGGATAAAGTATGCAGATTAGAGTTTTGTAAGCATACCTCTTAGTCTCTGGACCTTGCACTATGTTGGACGTTTCACTTGTACTTGTCAATAGTTCTTGTGAACTAAAAAACATGTGTTGTAAATGACATAAACATATTTACCATGGCATAGTAGAATAACTAAATGAGGATATTTTTTTACTAAACATAGCAAGAGCATAATATATGAATATTTACCTTTGGCCTTGTCATTTTGTTGATGTTTGCGCTGATTGACTACCCATTCCCATGTCACTTGTCAAAATTTTTCTAATACAAACATGTCTACATCGAACATCACAACAAAAAAATATGCATACGCATTGTATATTGTTCATAATTGATATGGATGTACATTAAGCACATACATTGTATTTGATTTGGTACTATTGTTGGAATACCTTTTGGAAGATAGTACTCTAGCTTCCTCAGTTGTGGCACATAAGGCTTTATCCTGGTGTTCAATTAGTCTGGTTTTTTTTTCAATGTAGCAATGCAGAGAATACAATGGACATGAAAGCAAGTTGCTATGTAGGAACACATGTCAAAAATAAGGAATACAATTTTATTTATTTCAAGGTAGCAACACAGAAAATACAATTGACATGAATATAAGTTAATATATAGGAAGATACATAGTATCTAAGAAAAAAAAAAGAGTTGCAAATCAATAGAATAAATATACACAGAATAAATGAAAAAAAATGGAATATGGAATACGGGTAGAAAAATGCACCTTTGTATGTCTTCTTCTACATTTTTGGTTAAGAGTTCTTTGTCTTGTCCAGATTTTCTGTTTGTTTCAATGAAGGAAAGTACAAAACACAATGAACCTGAATGTAAGTTGGTATGTAAGGAAAAAACAAGGAATATGTACATATAGTAAACTAGAATCAAAGGAATAAAGTAACAGATAGTGTTAGAAGCATGTACCTTTGTTTTTCTTGATTCAGTACTATGTCTATATAGAATTTTTTTCTATCCAAAATCTATTACAAACCAAAAAAAACTAAGAAGTTGGATGATTCTAGCTGAATAATTTGGTTTTTTGCAACAAGTTATCCATATATGCTTTGAGACATAGAAATATGATTTTGTAATATCCTTTATGTATATTTCATAATTCAAGTACAATACTAATTGTATCATGATCAGACCAATATGTGTCTAAGATAAAGAGGATGTATTGTGAAATGGGCACATTTGACCATACATGGTCAATAAGTGTGTTTTGTACATGGTTTATCTTATCCAAAAGAAAGCGAAGACTGTAATTGCACATGTAGTTTTCCAATTCTTTTGTTCTGGCATTATTTTGTAGAATGTCAATATTGAAGTCTTCTAGAATGATAATGGTTTTATTCAGATGTAAATGTTGTAATGCATGTGAAAGAACATTCAATATGTTGGAAAATGTTGCAAGAGGAGCAACATAGAGATTCCGTATTGCAATTTCTGATTCATGGAAGATTACTTTTACGAGCACCATCTCAACATTGTTTTCTTCGAAATGTATATGCTCCAAAATTGTTACATGTTTTTTCACTAATATCATCGCCCCATGTGTAATGTAACTTGATATGAAATTGTGATTTGGAAGTTTCTTGTTTTGCATGCATAATGTCATGTATGTTTCCTGCAAGCACAGAATATTGGATTGCATTGTGTCATAGTCATTGAGTATATTATCCATATGTGCATATAGGTTGCGCGTGTTAAGTGAGAGAATTGATACATATGAATTTGTTTGTATTGATTGGTAATCATATTGTAGATGTCATTTTGCGCTAGTCTGAAGGAGTTGCATCTCAATATCAATTTTATGTTTGAATTTGAAGTTATCTTTTGTGAGAGCGCTTAGAAAATACAAGGTGTCTATACTTCTGACATGGGACAATGCTGTGTATACGAGTCCATGTATTCAAATTCTAGCAGGGTCGAACACAACACTATCAAGTGTTATCCCTTGTGATCTATGGATTGTACATGCACATGCAAGTTTAATTGGAAACTGTTTTCAAACTTCAGTTGACCTGTCTTTGTCGATGTCGATACTAGTTTTGATATTCGTAAGATAGGTGTCCAATCATGCACAACGTTTGAATTATATAGATAAGATAACATGTTTTCTTGTTGGTGGCCAATATGCGGCTCATGGAACTTAATCCAGAGGAAATCAACTTTTTATGTTTTGGTATAAGATTTGAGTATTCCATCTGCACCATTCACCAATCCATCGTGTGAATCATAGTTGTAGGCATATATTTCAACTAGTATGTCTAATTTCAGGACAAGTTGCAAAGGTAAAGTGGTTGTATGTTAATGACATGGTACATTGACATGATTGTCTTCTTCAAGGTCAATTGAATTGATGATGATATCATCGCCATGCATGAGCAATAGTATGTACCCGTTATGCATTGCAACATCCCTATTCGTGTATAACACGTAAGGGAAAGTTGGGTCTGATGGTTCAGGTCACATGCACCTTGAATTGATATATGTTAAGTCATCACATGTTTGGTCGTTTGTCCACATTCTATTCAGAATTGCAATAAATGTTTCATCTGTATGGTGCATTGTAATCTGTAATTCAAAGAATTTTATATTGTCTTTCCAGAAGTCATGCGTCACTGTTTTCATATTGACCATAGGTTGTTCAAATATCAAAGAATCTTGGATGGGTTGTGCCTAGTAAATATCTCCACAGAATATCATGTCAATGTCCCCAAAGTATTTGGTGTGCACATGTTTTATGTTTCTCAGTCGATTGTCAATGGAATATAAGAAGCGACTTCCAATCAAAGATGCATCATCTATAAAGACAAATTGTAGTTCATCATAAAGCTTAGACAAGGTATCTAACATTTCCTTGTTGAGTGGAATAAAATGTGACTTGTTAAAAGGCATTAAAAATGCAGAGTGGACTGTTGTTCCACCTACATTATATGCAACTTTTCATGTGTATGCAACTATTATCCCCTTTGGTTTCATAGAGTCAGTCAAATTGTTTGAATCATAGATTCGTATAAGCATTTGGAATAGTTCTTTTGTTGTGAATTTATTTTCTGTTCCTTCCCCGCCTGTAAGGAACAAGTGCACAAGAGTGTGCATGTTTAAGCGTTTTTTTAATTGCAATGTCCTTTAGGATTTCTTATTTTTCTCGATTCAACAGTCGTCTAAATATGTAGTATTCGTTATTTTCAATAAAGAAAGGATGCTTTGTGACTTGAAAGCCAAGATTGATACGTTTTTCAATGGAAGTTGCTCGAGGACAAGGAAAATATGCTTGGAAGTCATAGGACTCACATAGAGTTCTAGTTTTTTTTATGATTTGTCAATGTCTCATCAACATTGTCAGGGTTTTCTAGTTCATGAACCACACTTTCTAAATCACCCCATATTGGATTAACATTGTATGTAAATCTAGATTCATTGGTTTGTACTATAGTGTCATAAGCAATATATGTAGCTTCACATGTAGGGAAGCTATGTTTTAATGTGTTTTCATTTTGATCAAATGGAACGTACAAAAATACTTTTTCTCTACAATAGTTTTCATAGTCAGTGTGTTTGTTGTATTTGACAAAGCATATTACATTTGGTTTTTTATATTTTTTATGTGGGTGTACCATTGTTTTTTGTAATGTGATACAAACTCTGCTAGGTAGATATGCTTAATGGGAGATGGACGCTGGAGATAATAATCAATAATAGAGCGACATATCACGTCCTATGAATTATCAGACTCTTGTTCTAGAAAAGACGGTGGTTTAAGCACAAATGTCTGTTTCTCAAGTGGAGGCGTGTTTATGAAGACACATCTCCTTGAACTATAGTTCAGAGGCAGGGAAAGTGCAATGTGGATTGCCTTTTGAGCAAACATTTGTTGAAGATTAAGTAATGTATTTCCAAGTGTACGTATCATTTGCATAGCATCAATATGAATTTTTTCATGTTCTTTGTGTATTCTTATGAATGCACTTGTCATAGATTTGTCAACCTTTGTCATGTACGAGGTACACTATGATGTTGCAGCATATGCATTGAGGACATACTATGCATCTGTATTTGCATTCCACATAAATGGCATGTCCTTGGAGAAACTATTGTTCGAAACATGTGAAAGTTTTCGTTTAAGGAAAATTGTTGGTTGTTTAAGTGTAGATTGTATCACTTGGAAGTACTCATCTTCTGTTAGATTTAGTTATGCCAATAAGTCTCTGAATCTCATTAAGTCATCAAAGTCTCGTTGTTCTAGAAATGCGAACAAATATTTATATTTCTCAATGAGAACATTGTCCTCTAAACTAATTGGCTCTATGATTCTTGTTGTTCTCATTGGCGACACAAGGAAGTTGTATCTGCAATGCGGATTTTTTCATTTTTTACAGCTTCTTGTATGACAATGTCTATGAAATTTGGCAAGTTCTGGATCCAAGTGATCTGTGTTGCATGTTATGTATTTGTCTAGAAACTGCTCGATCTGTGAGTTGTTGTCATTTCCATAGACCAGTGCACCCTCTATCCATAACAGTGTGTGGTCATTCTCACTCCCTCTATTCTGGAATTCAGTCACAAAATAGTAGTCCGATATTTTTCCGAAGAGCGTTTCATCATGACATATCAATTGCCTCAAAGCATTTATTCTATGTCTATAGTAACGAGTACATGTCACTGAGTCTTTTCTTATGAGCTAGTCAATGTCATCATTTTCCAATGTATCATTTGTTTTTTCCTTTTCGTGTTCCTATACAATGCAGACACTGTAGCCACCAACGGATCCCAATGATGCTTTGCATTTGTAAATGTGATGAAAAAAGTTGGGGGTCCCAATTGTCGGATTATTGAAAATATAGTTTTCTTGTTTTGGTAAAAGTAGTGAGGAGAGATGGGAATGTTTTTGAAATCTGTGTATCCAATATTAGATTTTAGGATTTTTTCTAGGTTTTCTTTTTACTTGACATCTCTGGCCAATAACTTTTTTTCTTGAAAGTTGGCCTTTTTTTATTCGTATCCACATGTAAGAGAGTACTTTCTCAATTATTATGTGAATTGTTTTGAAAAACAAATTTGTTATGTGACAGGAGAAGTCACTGCTTGAATGTAGCAGTTCCCATCGAACTATTTTTTGGTAGCAGAATCATTCTGTGATGTCACTGGGACGTGGATATCCATAGAACAGTGTTGGGAAGTTCATTTACTCAACAAATTTGTCCTTGAATATTCCAAGTGGACGTTGCCCTTCAATGGGTGTGATTTCGACAATCTTGTCTTGCAAGTCATGAATGTGTTGTGAGTCAGTGAATCCATGTATCAATGTTTCAACAGGGCTTTCATTCTCTGGTTCATCGCTTGTATCAAATTCACTAATAGTGTCAAAAGTTTGTGTAGAGCTGTCATTTACTTGTTCAAGAACATTGTTCTAGTTATCATTTATACATATGTTTCGTGCTTTGTACAGGGCCCTGGAACATAATTCTTTTAATTCTTTCATGACAATGTGCACACACACTTTACCTGTCTGGTATGCATTCTTGTATTGCAAACATATTTTGAGAGCTACAAAAATTGTCATTGTATCGCTAATGAATTGTGGTAGGGATTTTTGCACAACATCTAGTTGGAAAAGCACATTAATAATTGATCCCGTTCAACCCATTTGGGGTCATTTATAGCCCAAGGGTCTGATTTGCGCAAATGCAATTTGCAGAGACACAAGTATCTCTTCAAGTTTTGTAAGTGTACTTACATCTGGTAGTGGTGTCTTACATATTATTTGGTCAGGCATTGAAAAGTGTGGAAATTTTCCATTTTCAAGTGATCATTTGAATGGAAGACAAATATTGCCACTAGAAAATGTTCTATCATTTAGTGTCAAGCCGAGGTATTCTTTTTGCAAGTCAGGGGTGAAAAAATTAGTATTTTTTGCGAAATTCAATTGCTCACAAATCGCACATGCAATGGAAGGAGTGCCTTTAATTTGTTTCATATAGATTTGTTTTGCATATCTCTTCCCTAGACAAGCATGTGTAGTAAGTGTTTGTTGGTTTTCACTGCTAGCAGTGAATGGTATTGGATTTAGGCCACGATATGCGATTTTTTCCTCTTAGTCAGTATCATGACCATTGTGGGATATGTAGCTGCACTTGTCTCTCTCACGTATCTATTTTTTCAACATGTGGTAGGTTAACTTATGGTTGCCACTGGAAACTAGTTTCACTTGTTGATGGGTCATGTTGAAGGTGGAATCGACATTTGTTATGAGAACTGGATCCTCACCATCTTGATGGTACAAATGGTGATTTTCTTTGTCATTGGACATGTGATGTTTGTGTTCAACAGAAAGTGCAAAACTGTGATTGTGTTGTTCACACACAATTGTTTTTAGGTTGTGATATGTGAGTTTATGTTTCTTGGTCGATCTCCCTTTCCAATCATTATTATCAATTGTACAACCCAGAGGTCTAGAAGGAAGTGTACCAATGTATTTTTTTCTCTCATGTATGACCTTTTTCAAGTTTTGATAAGTTAGTCTATGTTTTTTGTTTAAGCTTGTATGACCCGATGACAATTGGGATGAGTTTCATCCTGATTAGATAGCATGTGATGCTTATGAAGATTCGATGTGGTTTGGGTGGCATGGATAGTGGATCTTGAACTGGAAGTATTTCTTATCAAAGGTTGATAATGGATGTGTGGCATATCTGTTTTCAACGATATGATGTCAATTGTTCGATCGTATTTTGAATCAATACAGTAGGAATGGACAATACCATCTGATAGGGTTGACCAGACCTGGATATTTACTCTAAATATGATAGATATCCATTGTAAATAGAATGTGCCACCCTCTACATTTCCTTTCTCATATGGCATTGCCATGTTTACAAGGTATTGTTTCCAACTTCCAATTATCGACATACTTTCTAGGAGATATGGTAAAAGGTGTTGATGCAAGTAGTTAAATGCTTGTTGACTGCCACCTATAATTGCATTG
>SNQJ01S0223217.1:2884-22809 GCA_010110895.2 Picea sitchensis
TTGCAAAAGATAAGGAATGATCCTCAAAATGAGGTCAATCCCACATTTCATGGTCTTCATATCTTGTAGAGTCCTTGTGCAGTGCAGAATAGCCTTCCAAGGTTGATTGATGACTCTTCCAAGAGATAAAATTCGAATTTGTTAAGATGTGCAAAAAATCCTAATTTGTTGCCACCAAAATAGATGCCAAAACCAACTTGGCTACCTTTTCTAATCCTTATGCACCAAAAATGGATCTTGAAACTGAATATATAATTCATCACCTATCCATCATGAGTGTTTTCAAATGATTTGGATCAGAAAAACCTCGATCTATGCAAAATTTAGCTTTCTTTGTCCAGTTACAGGTTTCAGTGGTTAACATAGAGGAATTCTGGGTGTATTAACTACCGAAAGCTTTGCTTTTGGTGGTTAATGAATAATCGTCCTGTTTGCCTAAACCACCGAAAACTTAGCTTTGTCCAAAACTTCAAAATTTTCAAAAATGATTACCTTGATGCTTTGCTGAGTGTTCAAGGTCTCTTTGATGATGTACCTCTTCCTCGTGCAGATCTGCGAACTTCAACTTTCTGTGTGGAAGACTGTGGTATATCTACCATTGTTGTAGCTAACTCAGCTAGAGTTTCCAAACTTGTTTGATCCTGTGTTGGAGGTTGAGACTCTTTTAACTTCAGCCTCAGAAGTTTAAGATGCTTGTACATCTTCATGTTCTCCCTTATCAACACCATGTTCCCGTCCTTGATTTTATCATGCTTTTCCTTGAGACTTTGGTTCATGTTAAAAAGTTCTGCATTTCTTTCAGTTAAGTTTGTATTTGCCTTTTTAATGACTCTTTCTAAGACTTCCATCTCATAGATTTGTTTCAGAAGTTTATTGATTTTCTGAGCCTTGGATGCTTTAGGCTTGCTTGAAGAAGCTTTTGCTAATGGTTCATTTTGTTCATCTGGAGGAGTTGGTGAGGGCAAGTTGGGATAATATTCTGCAACTTGCTCAGCCTGTTCATCACCTTGTGTCTCTACTAACTCTTTCTCTGGCTCTGAGTCACTGTATGGTAAGTTCAAAGGGTTATCTCCTTCAGCAAGGTCCTTGGTCTGCTCACCCTCTTTACCAAACTGTAATTTCCTTTTGGTTCTTTTTCTTTTAGCAGAGGATGATTATGTAGGCTCTCTTGGTGGTGAGATAGCCTTCCTTTTTCTTAGACTGCTCTTAGGGGTGATAGACTTCTTAGCAATGGAATTCTTCCCCTTTTCATCCTGTTGAAAATTAGTTTGGAACTCATTCCAAAATAGGAAGTAATTCCAGTCCACTTGTTTCTTCTTCAATGACTCTTTAATAATAAGTGTAATCAAACCTTGGTGTGACAATCTACTGGCCACTTTTGTAGGCTTCGCCTTGACTTGTCTGGCCATTTTTGTGAGATCTTTGTGCAGGTAGAAAGGCAAATTGATGGGAGACCTGCCTACAAAATGGTTCAATAGCTTGAAGTGATAAAACATGACTCTGTTGTATCTACCTTCACAGGTGATATAGACAAAGTTTGCCTTCACGAGAGATTGCCACTTAGGTTCCAGATAAGACATTGGTATGTCTTTTTTCCATATAATATCCTTGTGCAGAGGTTGTAGGTAGGATCTAAATTCAATGTTTGAAGGCACAATTGATTTGAACCAGCAATCCCCTATTCTAGGGAGACCAGTGAACTCAGCTATGACTGCCTCATCAACCACAAACTCCTCTTTTCCCACTGTTGTTGCTCTTCCATCATACGAGATAGCAAAGGTTTTAGACACCTGTTGGTGGAAATCTGCTAGTTTTTCACAATATGCATAGACTCATGTTTTCTTAAAGAACTCGACCACCTCAGGGTGAGCCTCAAGGTACCAAACTCCATCCAATTCAGCCCTTAGAACTGGCCCTGCTTTTGGAATTTAGTAATTGTTGACCAGTACCTGTGATTTAGGAAAATCTTCATGCTAGGGAGACAAAGACTCTATGATTTAGGGTGACAGGGAGTATGACTTAGAGTAAAACAAATGAGACAGGGTGACTTAGAGTTCTGATTGCATAGCTCAACCACTAACTGAATCTAAACAACTGACTAACTGAATACAAGCCAAAAATTTTGAGTTTAGGTGAGGTATAAAATTAAATTGAAACAGTATGGAATTCAAACTACCTGATGACTCGACTTGGCTTGATTGGTATGACAATTGGCTCGATAACCATCTGCTGAACTTGAACTCCACTTGGAAATCACCACAAAAACCGAGATTATGGCCTCTGAGTATGTGTTTACTTGATGAAATCACGGGCTCAAGATTGTCACAAGGACTCTCAGATTCGAATTGGTAATTAATGGAATCAAAACATAGATTAATCGGGGTCATAATGGATTTGTGTCCTCGTGACTGGAGATAATGAGGGGCTATGTGACTAATCACTTCTGTTAGTCGGGAATCACACATGATTTTATGTGTTTCTGTCGAGCCTTAATTCTAAAATGACAAATGTAGTTAAAAGGACAACAGGGTATCAATCTTCGGATAGATGCAATAATAATGTGCATACCTCACCACCTCCATGGACGTTCGGCAGTTATGTCTTCATAATTATGCCAATTGACAGCTAGCTCGTGCGAAAGCATGGGCTTTTCATTTTTCTCATGGAAATCGTTTCGGTGGTTAACTGGGCTTTTGCTTTTCCCCCTTAACTACCGAGAATGAAGGCTTTCGGTGGTTAATGAGCACTTTTCAAGCTCGCCTAAACCACCCAAACCTGAGATTCTCTCTTTTGCTTGACAAAACCAAATCAAAAGTTCTTTCCAATTTTATTTATAGAAAATAGACTCTCTAACATACCTAAAAAAATTTAGAAATAATTTTTTTGGACCACAATCTATCAGCTAAAAAGAAAAATATCCATCGATTTATTTGAGGAGATAACACTGCCTCCTATTGGGGTTGAACGCCTCCCTGTGAGGTTTCAAGAACCACAGAACCAATGCCTTTCCTGAAAAAAGAAAACTTGAAACTATCTGCTAGTGTTTCTATTGGGCATGGACTTATTCTGTAAAAATAAAGACTAAAAATAAAATTACAATGACCAGGCTTCACAGCCTTAGACAAAATAGAGTTTCAGAAATCGCCCGTTGACTGGGCCACCGAACATTTATTCACCTCCCAGACTTTGCAGAATGAATGTGTTGTTGTGTTGTACTTGAGTTATCATGAAAGGGCTGGTCCACAAAGAATTGAACTTGTTGTGTTTGCCTTTATCCTGTCTGAGGGCATCCCATTTCAGAACCCAATCACCAACCTGGAAATTATCTACCTTTGCCTTCCTGTCAAAAGTATCCTTGATCCTCTTTTGATGAGCCTCTGATTTGTCTACCAACTGTTCGCGGACCTGCTACCGTTCTACCAAATCAAGCATTCTTCTTACCATATCATTTGACTCAGTTTGCTCTTCCTGAAAAAATTTAGCCACTGGTAAAATTAATTGAACAGGAAAAATGGCATCAGTCCCATAGACCAATTTGAATGGAGAGGTTCCTATGGATTTTTTGATAGTTACTCTGTCTACCCATAGAGAAAATTTTAGTTTAGAATCCCAATTCTTTTTGTTCTCCTCTAAAAGTTTTATGATGATTCTGATTAAGATCTTATTGGATGATTCGGCCAGGTCATTACCTTGAGGGTAGTAGGGGGTTGGATGTACCAGTTGGATGCCCATTGATTCACACATGTCAACCAATGCATCGGCTTTGAAAGCTGTTGCATTATCTGTTACCAGCCTTTTGGGGCAACCGAATCTGCTCAAGATGTTTTCATAAAGAAATTTCATGACAACCTGATGAGTGGCATTCCTGGTGGGAACTGCCTCTATCCATTTTGTAAAATAATTTGTGGCTACTAATATCCACTTATGTTGACCACTAGATGAAGGATTTATCTCGCCTATAAAATCTAAACCCCACTGCTGAAAAGGGTCATTCACTACTATAGGTCTTAGGGGCAGAGATTTTAGCTGATGTTTTCCTATGAATCTTTAACATTTATCGCAAGCTTTGATGAAGGCACACACATTTGAGAAAAGAAAAGGCCAATAGTACCGAGCCCTTAGAATTTTATGAATTTTAGTCTTCTAGTAATGATGACCTCCACAAACACTTGAATGAAACTGATGTATAACTTCCATTGATTCTTCTTTGTCTAAACATCTGAGTAGTAAACCAGCAGGGTCTTTCCAATATAACAGATTATTGTAAATGCAAAATTTGATGGCTCTGAGCTTAAGGGATCGGGCTTGAGTCATGCTAAGTTCAGGAGGAACCTCTAGATTTTGTAAAAAATGTATAATACTTTAGTACCATTCACAAGAAGACAAATTCTTTGCCATCTGTTGATTGTTATGTTGTCCTTATGCTGCCACCTCCGTCTGCAAACTCGCTGAATTTTCCCCTATGAAATTTATGTCCAGCAGTTCATGGTTTTCCTCTGTTAAAAGCTTAGCAAGGCCTTGGCCTTTTACCAATTTGGTGGGCTTCACTTCTATGTTTAACTCGATTAACTTTGTGATCCATTTAGCTCTCTTTCCATCAATATCAGGTTGAGTCAAAACATCTTTCACGGAGGGTGAAGGAACATATGCAATGACTTTTGAGTGGAGGATATAAATTCTGAAAGCTTTTAAAGATTTTATGAGAGCATAGGCTTGTTTTTCAATAGGATCATACCTTAGTTCAACATCTCTGAGTGTTTTGTTGAAGAAGGCAAC
This sequence comes from Picea sitchensis, assembly GCA_010110895.2. Taxonomy (NCBI): domain Eukaryota; kingdom Viridiplantae; phylum Streptophyta; class Pinopsida; order Pinales; family Pinaceae; genus Picea; species Picea sitchensis. The sequence goes on from SNQJ01S0223217.1 coordinate 7,661, forward strand.
TGGGTGATCCATACTGTCATCATCTTTTTGTAACTAGACTATTGCCACTGTGTCATAAGAAGCAAAGGAAAAAATGTAGAAACTCTTGTTGTAATCCAGACTGATCAGAGTCGGGGATTCCATGATAGTCTATTTGATATCCTAAAATGAATTCCTTGTGTTTTCTGTCCATGTTATCTCAGACCCCTTTTTCAACATACATGTTATGTGTTTTACTAGCTCGGAAAAATTTGGAACTAATCTTCTAATAAAATTAATCTTACTGAGCAGCGATTGAATATCATTTTTCGACCTTGGTAAGGACAGCCTCTGAATTCCTTCCACCTGAGATGGATCAATTTTCACGCCTTCTGCTAAGACAATGTGGCCTAGGAGCTTGCCTTTCATGAGACAAAAATGGGACTTTTTGGGATTCAATGAAATTCCGAACAGCTTGCACTTTAGAAAAACTCTTTTTAAATGCTTTAGATGCTCTTCATGATTGCTGGAATAAACGGTGATGTCGTCAAGATAGATGAGGACAAACTTGTCCTTCTCACCCACGAAAGCTATGTCCATGGCCCTTTGAAACGTGGCCCCGACATTCATTAATCCGAATGGCATTTTGGCGTACATGAAGGTACCCCAAGGAGTAGTAAAAGCAGTCTTCTCTTGGTCATCAGGATGGACAAAAATCTGGTTATATCCAGAAAAACCATCCAGGAAAGACATAACAGTAGCCCCTGAAATTCTTTGCAGCAAATGTTCCATCTTAGGTAGGGGATAGTTATCTTTCTTAGAGCATCTGTTTAGGTTTCTAAAGCCCACACATAACCTGACCTCACCATTTTTCTTTCTCACTATTACTAGATTTGCAATCCATTTAGAGTATCTCAAAGGGATTATGATCTTAGCATCAAGAATCTTTTTGATTTCTCTTTCAATTACAGGAAAAAGGAGAGGACTGATAGGTCTGAGCTTTTGTTTGAAAGGGATGGTGTCCTTTTCAAGTGGGATCTTATGTTGAATGATCTCAGGGTCATAAGTTTTCAGATCACTATATTTCCAAGCGAAAACATCAGAGAATTCTTTCAAAATGCTGCAATATTCGGACTTCTGATCAGCAGTCAATTCAGAGGACAGATTTATGAATTTAGGTTGACTTTCTCTTCCTATGTTGTGCTCATGAACAACAGGCTCTTTTTCCTTCTTATCTGGCTTGTAGGGGACATCGTTATGGTCGAATAGCTTTTTAAGAGGTACCAAACCCCGAGGTATATAATTGTTAGGCAGATGAACAATATCATGCTGACCCAATTTTTGTTTTAGCTTAGGCTTCTGGGATTCCTCTACATTTTGATTTTGTTGGTCGACATGCATATCAGAAAATTCATCTACCATCTGGAGAAATCTATTAATTTCATCATCATCTTCAAAAACTTTCCAGTATTTAATATTGTCGGGCAAAGATGGTCTATATTTGACTTGGATTTCATAATTGAGCCTGGGAGGCATGGGAGGAATAAACAGGCTGGCTGAAACAGCAAGGGAATCCTCAAGATGATTCATATCTCAGGGTATATAAGAAATGTCAAAAATGGAAAAATAATATCTAATTTTCCATACCTCATCCCTGTAGGCTTTCAATCTTACATGCTTTGCTTGGAAAGTACTGTTTACTTGTTGTATGATGAGATCCGCATCTTCGAACACCTTTAATCCTTTAATCCCCATCTCCTTGGTTGCGTTTAATCCCAATATCAAAACTTCATACTCTGCTATATTGTTATTAGTTTTGAAATCAAGCTTAAAAGACAAATGCATAGACTCCTCCAAAGGAGAAATCAAAACTACCCCTGCACCTGTTGAATCTTTGGTACTAGCACCATCAAAATACATGGTCCAAATTGGAACACTCTTTTCATCAGTTTGTTGTTCAATGGACTTCACAAGCTACAAAGGAGCTGAGTGAGAATCATCTATTTGAAGAATACATGAGCCAAAGGTTGTGTCTACAGCATAAATAAGATGATTTATAGAATTTTTTGCATCACTAATGATGTAGGCAAGTTGATTCTCTCTGTAAAGTCTTTTTAGCTCTCCTCCAAACACCGGGATCATAGCATATGAAAGATCCATCTCCAAGGTACCCCGTAACCTTTTGCTCCATGGACGTGACAAGAGGAGTCTGAATTTGGGTGGGATATCAGCAACCACGACATCCATTACCATGCTTCTCATTGGCAATTGGGCAAGGTTTATAACAAGGTATTTTATGAGGCCAAGGCATCTGACTTTCCTAGAGTCAAAAGAGAAGAGATCATGATATGGTTTGGTGACCTCAAGCCCAAGCTCATCCAACACTGCTTTGGGCATAAGATTATGTGATGCTCCTGAATCAAGGAAGCAGTTGTGAAGGATCTTAACATGAACATTTAGGGATATACAGAAAGGTGGACAAGAGCCATATTGATCTTCTATCATAGGACCTATAGTTACTGTTGGCTTATCATCTTGTAAGTTTACAAAATCAGCAGATGAAGAGGTCTTTGGTTCAAGGGACTTCAGGATGGCAGACTTGAAAATATCATTCTTTATCAGTTCGGTCAATGGCATAGGTATTTTTACTTTCTGAATTTCTGATTCGAAATTGAAAGAGTATGATGATTTGTCAGAAGTTTTTACCTCATTAGAAGGAGCTCTAAGGATAGCTTGCTCCTTGACTTGGGGCTGAGATTGATTCTACTGTTGTTTTGCAGAAATAAGGGTTTGCTTTACAGGAGTAGCAAGTTGCTTGGCGGCAACTTCTTTCTTCTTCACAGGAGCAACGGGCAATGGTTTAGGGGCAGCATTTTTAGATCTTAAATTATAACCTTGTTGATCATCTGTCTGATAGACAGATTCTTCAATACTTGCCTCATGAATCTCCTGATCCATCTGGGCTTCCTCATAGTCTACTTGTGTCAAAAAGGAGGAATCATTTTCGTCACCAAAACAATTTATGTCATCTGCTTCTTCAATTTCATCATGAGATATCTGTTGTTCCTCTTCTAGCATTGCATTTTGGAAAGGGGGTCTGATTCTCTGATCATCAGTTGCATTCTTGTCTCTCTGAAGGATCTGGACTTGTTGATGGTTCCTTCTGTAAGGGAAAGCATTTAAATTTCTAGGGACAAAAGCATTTGGCTCTTTTGTCCTTGCTGGTTGCTGACTTTGAATCTTCAATTTTGACATTTCAGATGTCAAGTTGTCCAACATCTTGGCCATCTTTTCCATTTTGCTATTAGAAGAAGAAGGGGGCTCAACAACAAATTTACTTCTCTCAACTTTTCCTTTGAGTTTCTGAGATGCCATAATATTTTATTCGACTTCGAGGGCAACATCTTGCATTAAAGCAAGTGTGTATGATCTTCTTTCTCTAAGGATTAAACAAAATTCTGGATCAAAAGCAGCAGAAAATGTGATCTTTGTTGATGCATCACTTGGCTTGATCTCTGCAGGGATCTTGCCGAACATTCTATTGAATCTTTTGATGAAGTCTGAGACCAACTCCCCATCTTCTCTTCCTAGGTTTCTGAATTCAGAAATGTAATATAGAAGATCTCTTCTTTCTCCCTAGTGTTTTAAGAACACCACATCTAGTTGCTCAATCCCTGTCACTGAATTTGTCGGTAGCTCTTTGAACCACTTACGGGCTTGGCCATCCAAACTATGCACAAAAACTCTGGTCCACACATCTTCTTTTGAAATGTTAATATTTTCAGGATAAGCATAAAAAGCTTCTATGTGTTCTTCGACAGTATAATCCCCAGCTCCGATAAACTTTGGCATATATTTCTGATAATCTTTGGTTGGCATGGCAGATAAGGGATTGGGCAAGACAAGTGGAGCATACCTATTTGCTAATATTTGTTCCATCTTGGTTAAAGGGACAACCATGGAAATCTTGGGGGTTGATACAGAGGAAGAATTTTCAGGAGATGAAAGTTGAGATGGGATGGCTGAGTTTAATAAAAATGATTGTCTCACTTCACTTTGAGCAAAATTTTCAGAAATGGGTGGAAAATAAGAGGCCTTGTAAAACTTACCAAGTAATAAGGCTAAGATTTCTTCTCCCTTAAAGGACAGATCATGTAAAATATCTTCTAGAACGGGCAGATTAGTATGAGTATAGAAAACACCCTCTATAGGCTTTATGGGTGAGGAATTCAAAGAAGAAGAAGAAGAGGTTTCTTTTTGCTGAGGGGACCTTGTAATTACCTCTTTAAGGTTGGACTTAATATCATGCTCAAAAACAGAGTCTGTAACATTAGAGGAAACTGAAGGCTCCTCAACCTTCAATCTTTCGGATACAATTTCAATTTCCTGAGAACTATGAGTTTCAGCAGCAGGGGATTCAACTAGAGGTATTTTAGATATGAAAGAAGAAGTGTTGGTTTGAATACCTCGATTTGATGTCTTTGCAGATCCACAAGCATGTCTTTGTAAATCCTTTCCCCTACTGATGATCTTCTCAGGGTTTGGAATTGGTACTGCCAGTGGGCCTTCTTGGTTCGCCCTGGTGTGAGCTCTTTTCGGAGCCACTTCGTTTCAATGGAGTTGCCAGATAGATGATTACAACCCAAATGATGTACAGGCTTTGTCTATCATCAAAGATGGATCTATGGCGTCTCCCAAGGAAGCTGAGATTCAATCTCTTCTCCCCGGCAATGGCGCCAATATGTTATCACTCCAGGAAACTCTCCCAGGCTGTAAGTCAGAGATGCCTGGTAACTTAATCTTTTTGGAAACTATTTTCTCAATAATAGGTGTGGGTTTGGATCAAGATGAATATATTAACCTTTGGATTGTATTTTCAAGACAGTCTAACTATATTCATGCAATACAAGGCCTTCAAGATATATTTGTCAGATAGATTTGTATAACAAATGGATAAGAAAACCATTCGGTTAACCAAAACATACATAAACCATATATATGATGGGTCAACAAACTAGCCAAAGATGCTTATGATTCTTGCTTAACAATCAAAAGTAAGATGACAGTTACCATAGGACCATTAAACAGAGACAAAAGAACGAATTCCACTCATATGCATAGACAAAGATGAAGGAGGGTCTAACAATAACAAATGAAAGAAGCTTGCAGGCTGGTATATTAAAGAAAATGTCTTTCATACAAAATAGTAGAATATAGAACTCAAAATCGAATGTTGTGTTCATCTTCTATTTTCAACTTTATAGCTTTTACAACACAGTATCTAGATCCTGAATTAATGGATCAGATATGCCTAAAATAGAAAGTCAAAACTGACTTGCAAAAGATAAGGAATGATCCTCAAAATGAGGTCAATCCCACATTTCATGGTATTTAGATCTTGTAGAGTCCTTGTGCAGTGTAGAATAGCCTTCCAAGGCTGATTGATGACTCTTCCAAGAGATAAAATTCAAATTTGTTGAGATGTGCAAAAAATCCTAATTTGTTGCCACCAAAATAGGTGTCAAAACCAACTTGGCTACCTTTTCTAACCCTTATGCACCAAAAATGGATCTTGAAACTGAATATATAATTCATCACCTATCCATCACGAGTGTTTTCAAATGATTTGGATCAGAAAAACCTCGATCTATGCAAAATTTAGCTTTATTTGTCTAGTTACAGGTTTCGGTGGTTAACACAGAGGAATTCTAGGTGTATTAACTACCGAAAGCTCTCCTTTCGGTGATTAATGAACAGTCGTCATGTTCGCCTAAACCACCGAAAACTTAGTTTTGTCCAAAACTTCAAAATTTGCAAAAATGATTACCTCGATGCTTTGCTGAGTGTTCAAGGTCTCTTTGATGATCCAACTCTTCCTCGTGCAAATCTGCAAACTTCAACTTGTTGTGTGGAAGACTATGGTATATCTACCATTGTTGTAGCTAACTCAGCTAGAGTTTCCAAACTTGTTTGATCATGTGTTGGAGGTTGAGGCTCTTTTAACTTCAGCCTCAGAAGTCTAAGCTGCCTATACAGCTTCATGTTCTCCCTTATCAGCACCTTGTTCTTGTCCTTGATTTTATCATGCTTTCCTTGAGACTTTGGTTCATGTTAAAAAGTTCTACATTTCTTTCATTCAAGTTTGTATTTGCATTTTTAATAACTCTTTCTAAGACTTCCATCTCATAGATTTGTTTCAGAAGTTTATTGATTTTCTGAGCCTTGGATGCTTTAGGCTTGCTTGAAGAAGCTTTTGCTAATGGTTGATTGTGTTCATCTAGAGGAGTTGGTGAGGGCAAGTTGGGATAATCTTCTCCAACTTGCTCAGCCTTTTCATCACCTTGTGTCTCTACTAACTCTTGCTCTGGCTCTGAGTCACTGTATGGTAATTTCAAAGGGTTATCTCCTTCAGCAAGGTCATTGGTCTGCTCACCCTCTTTACCAAACTGTAATTTCCTTTTGGTTCTTTTTCTTTTAGCAGAGGATGATTCTGTCAGCTCTCTTGGTGGTGAGATAGCCTTTCTTTTTCTTAGACTTCTCTTAGGGGTGATAGACTTCTTAGCAATGGACTTCTTCCCCTTTTCATCCTGTTGAAAATTAGTTTGGAACTCATTCCAAAATAGGAAGTAATTCCATTCCACTTGTTTCTTCTTCAATGACTCTTTAATAATAAGTGTAATCAAACCTTGGTGTGACAATCTGTTGGCCACTTTGGTAGGCTTCACCTTGACTTGTCTGGCCATTTTTGTGAGAGCTTTGTGCAGGTAGAAAGGCAAATTAATGGGAGACTTGCCTGTAAAATGGTTCAATAGCTTGAAGTGATCAAACATGACTCTGTTGTATCTACCTTCACAGGTGATATAGACAAAGATTGCCTTCAGGAGAGATTGCCACTTAGGTTCCAGATAAGACATTGGTATGTATTTTTTCCATATAAGATCCTTGTGCAGAGGCTATAGGTAGGATCTAAATTCAATGTTTGAAGGCACAATTGATTTGAACCAACAATCCTCGGTTCTAGGGAGACCAGTGAACTCAGCTATGGTTGCCTCATCAACCACAAACTCCTATTTTCCCACTGGTGTTGCTCTTCCATCATACGAGATAGCAAAGGTTTCAGACACTTGTTAGTGGAAATCTGCCAGTTTTTCACAATATGCATAGACTCCTGCTTGCTTAAAGAACTCGGCCACCTCAGGGTGAGCCTCAAGGTACCAAACTCCATCCAATTCAGCCCTTAGAACTGGCACTGCTTTCGGCATTTAGTAATTGTTGACCTGTACCTGTGATTTAGGAAAATCTTCGTGCCAGGGAGACAAAGACTCTATGATTTAGGGTGACAGGGAGTATGACTTAGAGTAAAACAAATGAGACAGGGTGACTCAGAGTTCTAATTGCATAACTCAACCACTAATCAAATCTAAACAACAGAGTGACTGAATACAAGCCAAAAATTTCGAGTTTAGGTGAGATATAAAATTAAATTGAAACATTATGGAATTCAAACTACCTGATGACTTGACTTGGCTTGATTGGTATGACAATTGGCTCGATAACCATCTGTTGAACTCAAACTCCACTTGGCAGTCAACACAAAAAACAGGATTATGGCCTCTGAGTATGCGTTTACTTGATGAAACCACGGGCTCAAGACTGTCACAATGACTCTCGGATTTGAATTGGTAATTAATGGAATCAAAACAGAGATTAATCGGGGTCATAATGGATCTGTGTCCTCGTGACTGGAGATAATGAGGGGCTATGTGACTAATCACTTCTGTTAGTCGGGAATCACACATGATTTTCTGTGTTTCTGTCGAGCCTTAATTCTGAAATGACAAATGTAGTTAAAAGGACAACAGGGTATCAATCTTCGGATAGATGCAATAATAACGTGCATACCTCACCACCTCCATGGACTTTCAGCGGTTATGTCTTCATGATTATGCCAATTGACAGCTAGCTCGTGCGAAAGCACGGGCTTTTCATTTTTCCCATGGAAATCTTTTCGGTGGTTAATTGGGCTTTTGCTTTTCCCCCTTAACTACCGAGAACAAAGGGTTTCGGTGGTTAATGAGCGCTTTTCAGGCTCGCCTAAACCACCGAAACCTGAGATTCTCTCTTTTGCTTGAAAAAACCAAATCAAAAGTTATTTCCAAGTTTATTTACAGAAAATAGACTCTCTAACATACCTAAAAAAATTTAGAAATAAATTTTTTGGACCACAATCTATCACCTAAAAAGCAAAATCTCCATCGATTTATTTGAGGAGATAACATAAGGGATATATCTTTGCTCCCCCTGAGGTTATACTCCCCATGTCCATGTACTCCTTGTCTGATGAAGCTTGTGCAATTCAATTAGATATGGATATTACCCCCAATTTTGTCTAAGGTTTTCAAAAGTATTTCTAGGAAGAGGTTTTGTGAATATATTTGCAATTTGTTCTTTAGTATCAACATATTTAACTTTAATTTTTTTTACAGAAACATGTTCCCTTATAAAATTAAATTTAATTGGGATATGCTTGGTTATTGAGTGCATGACATGATTTTTAGAAAGGTTTATAACACTGGTATATTCACAATTAAGAAGAATTGGATTATCATAATTTACTTGTAAGTCTTCTAGGGTCTATTTCATCCAAGTTACTTGAGTGCAGCATGATTTAGAAACAATATATTCATCCTTTGTTGTGGATAGTGATATGGAGGGTTGTTTTTTACTTAGCCATGACACAAGACATTTTCCTTGGAAGAATCCTCCTCCACTGGTGCTCTTTATGTCATCAATACTTCTTGCCCAATTTGCATCAGTAAATGCAATTAATATGAAGTCTTATGTTTTTGGATACCATAATCCAAAATCCAAGGTGCCTTTGAGATACCTGAAAATCCTTTTAACTGCCTTCATATGTGTCTCTTTAGGTGCAGATTGAAATCTAGCCACTACTCCTACAACTTGCATGATATATGGTATTGTTGTTGTTGCATATAATAGGCTACCAATGATTGATTTGTACATAGTTTGGTCCACTTTTAGTGATTCATCATCTATGCTTGGTTTGCATCCTATAATCATAGGTGTGCTCATAGGTTTCCAATATTCCATTTGAAATTTCCTCAACATTCATTTAATGTATTTGGTTTGATATATGAATATGCCTTTGTGTGATTGTGATACTTGTAATCCAAAGAAGAATGTCAGTTCATGAATCATTGACATTTCAAATTATTTTTGCATTTTTGTAGCAAATTGCTTGCTTAGAGGGTTTAAATTACTTTCGAAGTTGATGTCATCCACATATACTACAACAATAATCATATTCTGATTTTCAATTTTAGTGTAAAGATTGTTGTCAGTAGCTCCTCTTTTGTATCCTTCTTCTTGTAGATGATTATCAAGTCTTGAAAACCATGCTCTGTGAGCTTGTTTGAGACTATACAATGTTTTCTTTAATTTACAAACAAAGTCTTGATCTTATGATAACATAAATCCTTCAGGTTGTTCTATGTAAACTTCTTCCTCTAAATTTCCATTTAAGAATGTTGATTTGACATCCATTTGATATATTTTAAAGTTTTTAAAACATGAAAATCCCAAGAACATTCTGATAGCTTATAATCTCACTATTGGGGAAAATGTTTCCTCAAAGCCAATCCCTTCTACTTGAGCATACTCTTTGCACACCAATCTTTCCTTATTCCTTATAACTTGACCATCTTCATTAACTTTATTTTTGAAGATCCATTTGGTCCCTACCACATTTTTGTCTTTTGGTCTTGGGACTAGCTCCCAGGTTTGATTTTTCTCTATTTGATCAAGCTCTTCATTCATGGATTTGATCTAGTCTTCATATTTTTTGGCCTCGTGCAAATGTTTTGGGTTTTATTGGGGAGAGCATTGCTTGTTTTGATTCATATGTTATCCTTCTTCTTGTTTCAACTCCAGCACTTTTGTTGTCTATGATTTGACTTTCAGGATTATTTATTTGTACTCTCTTTTATGGTGATTTTGAATCTTGTCTTGGTGATTCTTCCTCTTCCATTTCTTCTTCACTTTGTGATTCATCCTCTTGTATTTCTTCAACTTCTTCTTCATCATCTTCATTTCTTCTCCTTTCATCAAATTGTGAATTATCTCGAGATTTGATTCTTCTTGATTTTAAATCATCCACTTTCACATTTGCACTTTCCACAATTTTGTGCAACCTCAGGTTATAGCATCTGTAGGCCTTTTTTTTGGATGAGTAACCAATAAATATGGCTTCATATGATCTAAAATAAAAAAATTCCTAGTTTATCATCATCTCTCTTAATATAGCATTTGCTCCCAAAGACTCTAAAGTGTTTGACTGATGTTGGTCTTCCAAACAATAATTCATATGGTGTCTTGTCATGGTTGACTATAAGTTGTGCTATGTTAAGTATGTACATTGTGGTATATAGTTCTTCTCTCCAATATATATTTGAGAGTTTGGATTCATTTAACATAGTTTTGGTTGCTTCTTGAACAGTCTTATGTTTCCTTTCAACAACTCCATTTTGTTGAGGGGTTCTTGGAGCTGAAAAGTGTCTTTTAATTCCATGAGTTTCACAAAACTTGTTGAACTCATTTGAGGTAAATTCCCATCCATTATCTTATATTAGGCACTTTATTTTGAGATCAGTCTCATTTTCAACATGTGCTTTGAAGATTTTAAATTTTTCAAATGCTTCTAATTTTTCTTTGAGAAAGGATATCCAGTCATTATTGTATAGTCATCAATTAATAAGATGAAGTAATGTTCACCTTGTATGATTTTAGTTCTGGTAGGTCCACAGAGGTCAATATGAACAAGTTCTAATGGTTTTGATGTAGAGTATTCTTTTGTCTCGAATCTTGCTTTTGTCTGCTTCCCATGTTGGCTGTGTTTACAAACAGAGTTTGAAGGTTTTATAATATTTGACATATCTTTCACGACTTCCTTTTTACTAACTTTTATGAACTCATCAAAGCCTATGTGTCCCATTATTTTATTCCATAGCCAAATTTCATTTGGTACATATTCATGGTGCTTTGTTCCTTTTGAGGATTTGAAGGTCGTTTCCCTTTTTTATGGTATTTCTTACCATGTTCTCATTTCATAGGCTATAAGAATCCCATGAAGTTCATCCATTGTAAGTTCGTCAAGGTTTTCTCGATATTCTAGGGTAGATACCTTGGCATCATATCTCATTGGTAATGATCTCAACACTTTTAAAAAAAAAAATTGTCTTCTAGATATTCTCTCGGAGCTCTGATTGAATTGACAATTATATCCACTCTTTCAAGATATTATGCAATGTTTTCTTCCTCTTTCATCTTCAGACCTTCAAACTTCCCTCTGCATGTTTGAATTTTTGTTTGCTTGACTTTTGCATCTCCTTCATAGATGATTTGAAGTTTGCCCCAAATTTATTTTGTTGATTTACAATGCATCACTTTTACAAATATAGAGTTTTCTAATCCACCCATAATTGCATTAACATCCCTTGAATTATCATTACAGAGTTTCTTTACAGCAGCATCTGAAGGTGCAGTAGGTGGTGCTTTGTAACCATTTATCGCAAATAACGAAACATCACATCCAAGAGCCATTAGATAACTTCTCATCCTTATACTCCAAATGCATAATCATTTCCTTTGAACAATGTTGATATGTTAGAGTACATTCCTTCTTGTTGATCCATTGTGATATCTCAGAATCTTCCTTCTAGTGATTAGATTGTGGTGAAGGAACCCGCTCTGATACAGATTGTTCAATTTTAGTTCAATATTGAGAGGGGGGGGGTGAATCAGTATTGCTTCTTTTTCATAATTTTAATCAATTATTAATTATTAAAGTTATTAACCACAACAATTTATCAACAAGAATGTACAGTATGAAGAATTAAATGTAACAATCATAAAATGTATGTTTCCTTTACAAGATACAACTTGTAGGAGACACCAATCTCCTTTCTTTTAATCACCCACTCAAGGAGACACCAATCCCATGTTTCCAAGCATCAACTTGAGGAAGCTACAACTCCCTATAGATCAGGCACCAACCTGTAGAGGGCTCCAATCCTCTATTTTTCAAGCAACAACTTGAGGAAGCTACAACTCCATGTTGTTCGGGATCCAACATGTATTGGACTGTAATCATCCCTTGCTCATCCCTTCCACCCTCACTTCATGTGTATGTTTTAGGTTTCATATTCTTCCTTGGACTCTGTTTCTATTTTTTATCTTCTGAATTGGCTCACAGGGACAATTTTCTCTCATCATATTTTTTTTGTTGATATAGTCTTCTAATAGGTGTATGTTATTGAAACAATGTGTCTCTTTGTAAAAGAGCAAATGAACCAATGTGCCTTTTCATTTTATTAATGTTGTTTTAGTAACAAAATTATTCTTATGTTATCATTTTTAATAAATCGGGTGACCTTGGTTCCTCCTCAAAATCTCTTTAAGTTGTTCAACATTTATACTTTCACATGCCAAAAGCTTTGTAGCAGAAATGGAATGGTTGGGTGACAAATTTTGTTTCCTACTATTGTAATTGTTCTTGAATAAACCCTGACCTTGAGGAGTTAACTGGGTTCGAACTTGAATTTTCTTTTGAGTGCATTTCATGTACTGTCATGGTGGATGGGTGCTAATATTGTGGCCCCTTTCTTCATAGGACCAAGGTGTTGTGACCAATAGTTAAAAGACGAGGCATAATCCATGTTCTGTAACCTAGCCCAAAAGCACCTCTTTTATTCACCAAGTGACCATGTCCTATACCCAATAGTTATCTCGGTTAGCTTCTTAATCCATCTCAGCCTCATATTTTATTGTATGACTCTGGCTTGTGACCGAGAGTGAACTCACACAATGCTAATCTAGGCGTTTAGACAGATCAACGGTTCAGACTTAATCAAATGTTGATTGGATGGTACAGTCTTAACGTAAGCGCTTAATCAAATCGATTGTTGTGTTTTAATCCACATGCTTTTCTCATTTGAGAGATGCACTCGAATTAATCCTAAGCCAAAATGTGATGAACCATAGTGCTGACACTTGGTTTATTAAATTTTGCATAATAGAATTTTCGTGTCCACCCTCTGTGATTAACTTCCATGCATTTTTTTTTCTAATTTGTATCATAATCGTCTAATATTGCTATCATTTCTGATCCAACGATCATCGATCCATCATCATCGTTCATTGTCGATCCATAGTTTTTACGATCCTTGTGGCTTAGTCTAGTGATCTAACGATCACAGTCATCCTACTGATTTGTCAAACTTCTGCCAATCTTCAAGCCTTCTCTAATTTTAGTGCCATCAACATTCGCTCTAAAAACCTTCTTGTTAGTCCCAAGTCTTGTTCCAACAATTACTTAAAAAGATCCTTGTGACTTGTTCCCCTACAATTAATACAAACATATTGCATTTGTTGGATTATTTGAAGGTCCAATATATCTAATAGAAACTTTCATACCAAATCCTTTGACACCTATTGCATTTCATTTAGCACCCAACTTTGATCTTTTTCCTTTGTATTTAGACCGTAGTAACTTATTTTTGAAGTTTCATTGTAAAGGTCTTCCAATGATATATTCACGGAGTGAGCAACAACCTTACCTCTTTGTTTGTTCAATTGCTTTTTCTCTGAATGAATTTTAGTAACACATTTCTCCATAGACTTTTGCATATTGACTTCTTTTGACATTCAATGACACCAGATGGCACACCATATCCAATATTCTCTCTCAATGACTAACCATATACAACAATGCCAACTCCATAACATCATGTTCAACATTGACCATAACGACCCTCTTTGACATCAATGCCAACACCATAACATGACATCAATGCCAATACCATTACATCATGGCCAACACCAATAGGCCCCCAACACTAGTAGTTGGCTCATCCTCAAGCCAACAAAGTTGCTTATAGTGCGATATAGGCGATGGATGGCACCATCTTCATGAGGTCTACAATGAAGTCTTTGTCTTCGAAGTGACCATTGACCTCATTACAGACTTCCATATGTTCCTTCATCTTTTTGCAAAAGTCTTCGATGTTGTCCGATGTGGTCAACCCAACATTAGGTTTGATCTGTGCACCTGGTTATACCATTGGGGTTGCCCGTGTATGTGCATTGGTGAGTTTTTCGTAGTGTTTTGGGGCCTTCTCCACTACATCTAGCACAATGGTTGATAGCCTCTGTTGGTCAGAACAAGCATATGCAATATCCCAATGAAGTCCGACAATTTTTGTCATGGTTTCCTATCACTCTACCAGTGTAGGGAGGGCAACACCTGCTTCTTCTCATTGATTTGTGCCTCATTTGTGTGGATATGATATTAAATGGTGTTGACTTTGGGGGCATCTTGGAGGTGCATTTGAAGCTTGAAGATGTGTTCGACAACTCCCAATAAATATTTCATGCACACTTATCCCTATTGTAGTGTCTTTTATGCACCAGTAGTAGACTGTTGCAACTCCCCTTGTTCTGATTATGGGGTGTGCTTCATCTTTTCCTAAAGCTCTATGTTATGGGCCTATAGGTATTGGACACTCTCCTTTACTTTCATGAGTTCACTTGGCTCCTGAAGGTCCAAATTTTCTGTAGCTATACTGGAGAATTCTGCGTAGACATCATCCACTACGTTGATCAACAATTTATGCATAGTAACCTATGCTTCGTGGAAATATTTGATCTCTTTGTGCATCATTATCTCCTAGGAATGTTGTTGTTGAGTTTATATATGTGAAACAATATCTTGCCCCTAATTCTATGATAGATCTATATAGGACTGGTTGAATGCACGTTGTCTATCCCCTAATTCATTCATGATCTATGCCATGTATATTTGTAGGTATTGTGAAGGAACCTGCACCAACTCTATCTCAACATAAGGTAATAGTTGAGGCTCTGAGCTAATGGGCAACTTGATGGTTGTGATAGATAATAGGTTGAACCATAGCACTCTCTTCTAGGAATTGTTGCACGGTGATGTGGCACTAGTACTGCTTCCTGTGACCCTTTGTTCTTAGGATGCGAGGTCAGTTGTTGGAGCAAGCTCAAGCGTGTGACATATCACATCTAACTTATGTGATCACTCCCTATTCAATAGTTATTACATGTCCAAATTGGCTTGGAGCACCTTAATGATGCTCTGGACTAGT
>SNQJ01S0223218.1:1989-14883 GCA_010110895.2 Picea sitchensis
TGTTCTCTGTGTATTGATGTTATGCTCATGAATGTTTACTTCCTGTCATACATTTGATTTTATATGTTTTGTATGTGATTTCATGGTTGGATTGAAGTCTGAAGGGGTGAAGGAATGAGTTTCAATTGTTTCCCTATTTGAACCAGACGATTCCTGCAAGGAGTGCAGTTGAACTGTCCGCAAGGAGTGCGTTGACAGGGGGTTCAAATAGATATCACTTAGATTCTCGTTCACCCAGAAGTGAATTGAGTTACAGGAGCTGTGCAAGGAGTGCGTAGGCCGGGTAAAAGACTCAAGGTTGTGAACCTGAGTAAAGATTTGGAGGACTGCTATTGCAAGCATGTGCAGAGTCGAAGTGACTTCAACACTAAGTTGAGGCTGAAGGGTTTCTGCAAGGAGTGCACGCAAGAGATTTCCAAGAAGACTGAAGTCATGGACAAGCTCAGGAGGAGTAGTCCTTCGAATTCATTGAAGGATAAGCGCAGGGAAGCTTCTATTAAAAATATGAAGGAAGCGTCGCAGGTTGGCGGGCAGGTGAATGAGTCCCGTGGAGAGACACTTCTTCATTTCGTGGATTGCATAAGGAAGAACGGACGGTCGAAATCCTCTGAGGAGATTTCGCGAAGTTCCAAGGGCTGTTAGATATTGCGGGGGTGCAAGGAGGTTACATAGAGAACATTAGAAGGTTTAAACCTCAGGAGGGGCAGAGCCGTCGATCCGAGTCACAAGGACTGTCGTATCTACACGTGATATCGTGTATCGGGGATTCGTAAGTTGAAGCTCTAAGTTGTTGTAGTGAGAATTGCGATATCGTGATCCACGATATCCCGATGAGTCATGAACCGTCCATTGTTTGGGGCGCGTGTCAGAAGATCTAAAGCAGTCGGGGTTCGGAGTATCGGGGGTTTCGAAGACAGAGTATTCTTGTAGCTTGAAATCATGAAACGCGATATCCTGACGGAGGAGTTGTGTGTGACACAACAGGAGTTAGTGGAGGACAGGTGGTGTGCATATCGGGGATCAGGAAAAGGAAAGTCCCAAATCCATCTACATCAGAATTCGCAATCCCGCAAATTCTGAAATCTCGATAGAAATAACGAGGAGTTGAAGAGACAGTTCACGCATGCATCAGAGTTTCGTTGCATTGGGTATTGGGAGTCATCAAATCATAGTGCTTGACATTGCGAGTTGCGATATCCCGATAAGTAAAAATCCCGACAAAGAAGAAGTCCCTACAGGGGAAGATAAAGTCAGCGTTGACTGACCATCGGGTCATGGGGATTCGAGAGCCCAGCGATCAACAGTGAACTTATGAAGCTGCGAGTTCCGACCCTCTGATAAGTAAAGAAAGGGGAATCGTGGAGAAGAGAATCTGTGGGGTGCAGATTTCCCGATAGGAAAATAGAAGAACCTTAGAGTTCTTCGGGCTGAGAAGAAGAAGATCTTGTGTGAGCGGGTGTGCCTGCAGGTGCGACTACGCCAGGTGTGGTATCAAGGCGGGAATATCTCTTTGCTTTCTGTAGAAGAGAAAGAAATTCTCCATGCCACCGAGAAGAGAAAGACAATCACCTGATCCAGAAGATAGGGAGGTGAGGAGAAGAGGTAGGCAAGTAACTAATCCAGAAATGGAGAGACAAATGAGAGATCTCCGAGCAAGACTCGAGGATATGGAGACATCTCAAAGACGCACAGCTAGTGCAGGGGATCTGATTGATTTCGAGATCAAAGTTGAAGCTGAATGTGAAGAAGAAGTTGCAGCCGAGGATGCAGCGAATGAGCATCTAATTAAAGCTATTTCCAGAATGGGTGCGAAGGCAAAGATGGACATTCCAGTTTACGAGGGAAACTTGGATGCAGAGGAGCTACTAGATTGGATTAGAGCTCTAGATACATACTTCAACTATGAAGATGTCAAAGAAGATAAGAAAGTCAAGCATGCTATTACGTGCTTGAAAGGACATGCATCATTATGGTGGGATGAGATACAAGCTGATAGACGCTACAAAGGTAAGTAGAAAATTAAAAGTTGGGATCGAATGATTGCAAAGATGAAGGCAAAGTTCATCCCGAGAGATTATCAAATTACTCTGTTTAGGAGGATGCAGAACTTGAGATAGAAGTTGATGACAATAAAAGAATACACTGAGGAATTCTATTGACTGAACATCGGAGCAGGTCATCGGGAGAGCGATGATGAGAAAGTTGCTAGATATCTGAATGGTCCGAGATACGAAATTCAGGATGAATTAAGCATGATTACCATCAGGACGGTGGATGATGCTTATCAGATGGCTCTGAAAGCTGAGGAGAATCTGAGCCGTAAGCAAGGTTAGCGAGGGCGAGGCAGAAGTTAGCCCAGAGGCAAAGCAGTTTCCCAAGAGAAATTTCAGAAGCCCAAGGAGGAATGGAAGAAACCTCAGGGTAAGGTTGAAAGAGGTGGAACCTCACAGTGGGGGCCATATGTTGAACAGAGAGGGAAACATACAGAGCAAAGCAGAGGATATGCTGACAACAACACTTTTCCTTGTGCCAGAGGTAGAGGAAGAGGAAGAGGTGGAGTAATCACATGTTTCACATGTGGGAATAACGGGCACAAATCTTACGAGTGTCTAGAGAAAAAGAAGGACATTGGAGAAGCTCACATCACCGAAGTGCAAAGGCAGGATGTTGAGGCAGAAGACGCAGAAGGCGGAAGATCGCTCATGATGCAAAAAGTCCTTTTGACACCTGAGAAGGAGGTGGAGAGTTCAGTCCAAAGGACCAGACTCTTTAGGACAACTTGCAATACCAAGGACAGGGTGTGCAAGGTCATTGTTGACAGTGGTAGCACAGATAATCTCGTATCTATAGAGATGGTAGAGAAGTTGGAGCTGGAGACGACTGATCATCCAAGCCCATACAGAGTTTCGTGGCTACATAAGGGACACCAGGTAACTATTACTAAACAATGCTTGGTTGAATTCAAGATAGGAGGATATAATGATAAGATTTTATGTGATGTTATTCCCATATATGTATGTCATCTATTGCTAGGTAGACCATGGAAATATGATATAAATGTGATTCATGATGGGAGAATGAACACATATACCCTGGAGAAGAATGGGAGAACCCATATGTTTCTTCCGATGAAGGATAAAGAGGTGAATTCAGAAGTAAGCAACACAATACTTCTCATGAGTGGGAAGGAACTTCTTACGGAGGTGAAGAAGAAGGAAGATCCACAATTCTTTGTGGTCAAAAAGCCGAGAATTGTTCTGACTAGCACAAGAGTGGATGATTTACCAAACGAAGTTCAGGAACTCCTGGAAGTGTTCGCTGACATCATAGTGGATGAATTACCTCGTTCTTTGCCACCGATGAGGAGTGTGAGTCATCATATTGACCTCATACTAGGAGCCAGTTTTCCGAATAAATCCATGTACAGGTTGATGCCGCAAGAGAATGAAGAGGTCAAAAAGCAGGTCCAGGATTTATTCGACAAGGGATTGGTCAGGGAAAGCTTAAGTCCATGTGCTATTCCGACAGTACTCAGTCCGAAGAAAGACGGAAGCTGGAGGATGTGCACCGACTCAAGAGCGATCAACAAGATAACCATCAGGTACAGGTTTCCACTGCCAAGAATGGATGATCTGATGGATTGCCTGAGCAGGGCAAAGTATTTTTCAAAGATAGATTTGAAGAGCGGATACCACCAGATTCCCATGAGGGAAGGCGATGAATGGAAAACAACATTCAAGACAAACGAAGGTTTGTATGAATGGCTAGTCATGCCGTTTGGCTTGACAAATGCACCGAGTACCTTTATGAGGTTAATGAACGAAGTCCTGAGGGAATTCATCGAGAAATTTGTCATTGTTTATTTGGATGACATACTGATTTACAGTAAATCAGAGGTAGAGCACTTGAAGCTACATCAGGAGAAGTTGTTGGTTAATATGAAGAAGTCCTCATTTTTGAAGACAGAGCTCATTTACTTGGGTTTTGTTATTTCGGCTAATGAGTTGAGGATGGATCCGGATAAAGTGGAGGTAATTAAGAATTGGCCATCACCGAGAAATGTATTCGAGGTGAGAAGTTTTCATGGTTTGGCTAGTTTCTACCGGAAGTTCATCAGGAATTTCAGTGGGATTAGTGCAACGATGATGGATACAGTGAAAAAGCAGCATAAGTCTTTTCACTGGACATCAGAGGCTGAGAAGAGATTCAATCTATTGAAGCGGAAGATCACGGAACAACTGGTTCTGGTGTTGTCGGATTTCCAGAAGACGTTTCAAGTGAAATGTGATGCAAGTGGGTTTGCCATAGGAGCGGTCTTGAGTTAGGAAGATAGGTCGGTTGCATATTTCAGCGAAAAGATGAATGAGGCGAAATTGAAATACTCCACATATGATAAGGAGTTTTATTATATCATACAAGCACTGAAAAAGTGGAGGCATTACTTGATCCCGAAAGAATTTGTTTTGTATAGTGATAACCACGCATTACAGTTTGTGACTCAATAGGAGAAGTTGAATCAGAAACATGCCAAATGGGTAGAGTATATGCAGAATTTCACATTTGTGATTAAATACATTTTGGGTACTACTAAAAAAGTGGTTGATGCTTTGAGCAGGAAGTGTTTGTTGTTGCAGGAGTTCCAAGTCAAAACATTGGGTTTTGATGATCTCAGCGACATGTACGTAGGTGATGCAGATTTTGGAGAGGCGTATGAAGCAGCTGAGAATCCAATTCTCAGAGACAGAAGCCAATGGATGGACTACATGATCCAGGAAGGATTATTGTTCAGAGGCAATCAACTGTGTATCCCGAAATGCTCCATGAGGGAGAATCTGTTGAAGGACAAGCACAGTGGAGGATTGGCAAGACATTTTGGCCATGATAAGACATTTGAAAAGCTGAGCGAGTCATACTTTTGGCCAGGAATGCAAGAAGATGTCAAGAGATTCATAGACAAATGTCGAATTTTCCAGCATTCGAAGCGAAGGAAGTAGAATGTAGGTTTTTATCAACCATTGCCCATACCAGAAAGGCCGTGGGAAGTAATAAGCATGGATTTTGTATTGGGGTTGCCAAAGACACAAAGAGGTGTTGATTCAATCTTTGTGGTAGTGGATAGGTTTTCAAAGATGGCACACTTCATTCCATGCCAGAAGACCAGTGATGCGACTCACATCACGAACCTATTTTTCAAGGAGGTTATTCGACTTCATGGGTTGCCGAAAAGTATTGTTTCCGACAGGGACACTAAATTCATAGGGAATTTTTGGAGGACCTTATGGAAGAAGTTGGGAACTAACTTGGTGTTTAGTTTTTCTTATCATCCTCAAACGGATGGGCAAACGGAAGTGGTCAACAGAAGTCTGGGAGACTTACTGAGAAGCTTGGTGAAGGAGAACCATAGCAGTTGGGATCACATATTTCCACAAGCCGAGTTTGCATACAACGAATCAGTGAACATGAGCATAGGGAAGAGTCCATTCCAAGTTGTCTACAATATGTAGCCGAGAGGATTTTCTGAGTTGAGGGATTCAGAATAGACTGGTACTAGCAGCACTAGTGCAGAGGAATTTGCTGAGGCGATGAAAGAACTTCACAGTCAGGTGAAGGAGCGACTGCTGAGAGCAAATCAGGAATACAAGCGCAGAGAAGATCAGCATCGGAGACAACTTCAGTTTGAAGTTGGTGATCTAGTTCTGGAACATTTGAGAAAAGAAAGGATCCTGAGGGGAACATACAACAAATTGAAATTGAATAAAATCGGACCATGCAAGGTCTTGAGAAAATTCGGGGAAAATGCTTATGAGATCGAGTTGCCGGATGGCATCGGAATATCTCTGATATTCAATATCGCAGATTTATACCCATACAGGGCTGGAGAAGAAGAGACTGGAACTGAGGAACTAGTGATCCAGTGGATGAAACAATTGCCTGTTGCAGAGAAACCATAGATAAAACACATACTAGACAAGAAAGTGGGTAAAAAGACCAGAAGGAAAGAATACTATGAGTATTTGGTCAAATGGAAGGGTCATCCAGTGGAAGATGCCAGCTAGGAGACTGAAGCTAACATACAGAAGCATGCACAAACCATGTAGGAGCTCATGGACAGGAGCCCATGAAATTTTTCAAGCGAGGGAGTATGATGCAGGAGCATCGCCAACACATCAAGCGAGCCAACGCGGAAGCGGAAGATAGCTGGATAAGCCAACGCAAATTTTGAAATTTCCTTGGAAACTGTTGCGCAATCTTAAATGAAGTCATTTAAGAAGAAGCACCTTTGTATATTGTAATGGACCTTGAGCAGATATCTCTCTTCCTTTAGTAGATAGTCGACATTTAATATAGTTAATACTGGTAGATAGGAATTTAATTTTAGATTTGATAGCTTTAGAGTCAAAGAGGGGAAACGTATATAGACACCCTCATTGTATCATTGTAAGATTATTCTAGAGGGACAAGAGAGAAAGAGCAAGCATAGAGCTGTAAAGAACACCCATGTACAAACATTTGAATTAATAGAAGAACTTTGATTCAAATTCATGGTTTGTGTTGTTATCTGTGTATTGATGTTATGCTCATGAATGTTTACTTCATGTCATACATTTGCTTTTATATGTTGTGTATGTGATTTCATGGTTGGATTGAAGTTTGAAGGGGTGAAGGAATGAGTTTCAATTGTTTCCCTATTTGAACCAGAGGATTCCTGCAAGGAGTGCAGTCGAACTGTTCGCAAGGAGTGCGTCGACAGGGGGTTCAAATAGAGATCATTTTGATTCTCGTTCACCCAGAAGTGAATTGAGTTACAGGAGCCATGCAAGGAGTGCGCAGGCTGGGTAAAAGACTCAGGGTTGCGAACCTGAGTAAAGCTTTGGAGGACTACTGCTGCAAGCGTACGCAGAGTCAAAGAGACTTCAACACTCAGTCGAGGATGAAGGGTTTTCGCAAGGAGTGCACACAAGAGATTTCTAGGAAGACTGAAGTCGTGGAAAATCTCAGGAGGAGTAGGCCTTCGAATTTACTGAAGGATAAGCGCAGGGAAGTTACTATTAAAAATCTAAAGGAAGCATCGCAGGTTGGCGGGCAGGTGAACGAGTCCCGTGGAGAGACACTTCTTCATTTCGTGGATTGCATAAGGAAGAATGGATGGTCGAAATCCTGTGAGGAGATTTCGCAAAGTTCCGAAGGTCGTTAGATCTTGCGGAGGTGAAAGGAGGTTATGGAGAGAACATTAGAAGGTTTAAACCTCAGGAGGGGCAGAGCCATCGATCCGGGTCATAAGGACCGTCAGATCTACACGTGATATCGTGTATCGGGGATTCGCAATTTGAAGCTCTAAGTTGTTGTAGTGAGAATTGTGATATCACGATCTGCGATATTCCGACGAGTCCTGAACCGTCCATTGTTTGGGGATGTGTGTCAGAATATCTAAAGCAGTCGGGGTTCGAAGTATCGGGGGTTTCGAAGACAGACTAATCTTGCAGCTTGAAATTGCAAAATGTGATATCCCGACGGAGGAGTTGTGTGGGCCACAGCAGGAGTTAGTGGAGGACAGGTGGCGCGCATATCGGGGATTAGGAAAAGGCATGTCCTGAATCCATCTACATCAGAATTCGCGATCTCGCGAATTCTGAAATCCCGATAGAAATAACGAGGAGTTGAAGAGAAAGTTCACGCGTGCATTGGAGTTTCATTGCATCGGGTATCAGGAGTTGGCAAATCATAGTGCTTGACATCGCAAGTAGCGATATCCCGATAAGGAAAAATCCCAACAAAGAAGAAGTCTCGACAGGGGAAGATAAAGTCAGCGTTGACTGGCCATCGGGTCTCAAAGATTCGAGAGCCTAGCGATCAACAATGAACTTATGAAGCCGCGAGTTCCGACCCTCCAATAAGTAAAGAAAGGGGAATTGCGGAGAAGAGAATATTTGGGGTGCAGATTTCCCAATAGGGAAATAAAAGAACCTTAGAGTTCTTCAGGCCAAGAAGAAGAAGATCTTGTGTGAGAGGGCGTGCATGTGGGTGCGACTGTGCCAAAAAGCCTCTACGTGTATAATCCAACAATGTTGATCCACCCAAATCTGATCGAAGGGTGGTTGTTTCATCTTGTGATTTCTTAATCAGTTACGATTCAATTACACTAACTGAATCATTGTTCCCGAGTGGTTGAATCATTGTTCCTGAGCATTAGAATCATGGCTCTTGAGGGTTCTTAGATTACCGACATTGAGCATTGGAGATGTAGAGTGTAACGGATGATGAGAGAATGAATAAAAGAAAGATGTTGAAACAGAGGAAGGTTGATGTTTATTTGTAAAACAAGTTGAATTGTATGTAATGAAGAATACAACATGGACAGAGTGATAAAGTGCAGATGGGAGGAATAGCGCATAGAATGGATATGGTGCACAAAGCATAAAGAAAAAGAAGATGTGAGCAAAAATACACTGATGGAGGTAGAGCAGAGTAGTGTAGCCAAACAGTGATGAGACTGGTAAGTCATTGATAAATGTTGTATTACTGTAATAAATTTCAGCAAGAAAATATTTATATCTTAGGGTGGTAGTGTAGTGTTAGAAAGGATTGTTGTCCTTAGAGTTTCAAGTGGGTTCTTGAACACATGAAGTTGTATCTTCCATCTGGTTGCAGCCAGAAAAAAACCAGGGTGGTAGGGTGGTGCAAGGGAGAACCATTGTTCTCGGTTATACAGGTTGGTGCCTGTGTGACTGTAAGTTGGTGCTTCCATCCATTTGGTGTTGGAACACTCAGGGAGTTGGTGCTTCCTTCTAGTGGGTGCTAGAGAAACCAGAGAGTTTGTGCTCTCAACAAGTTGTAGCTTGTAAAATAGAGATGGTAGCCTCACAAAGAGTGGGTGCTCATAATAATGATAATCTACAAAAAATAAAGACTACTTATCATATTAAGAAGAAGAGGTTTTCTCCCTTTATGGGTTTCCTCAAGAATATCTATCTCTATATACTTAATGTGTGTGATTGATGTTGAATACTCTATTGCTTACTTCCTTGAATTACTGTGATCATCATTAAGTGTTATGTAATGAGTTTAAAATGGGTATAATTGTGTAACCACAGTAACAACTGATTCACCCCCCCCCAGTTGTCTAACACTCGATTTTGCTGAGGTGTATATGGAGTAGTCTTATACCTTTCTATACCAAACTTCTTACATAATTCTTCAAATTTATTCCCTCAGAACTCTCTGCCATTATTTTTCCTCAACAACTTAATTCTTTTCTCTATTTGATTCTCAACAAGATCCTTAAACTCTTTAAACCTGTCAAATACTTCGTATTTCTTCCTAAGGAAATATATCCAATTATTCCTCGAGAAGTCATCTATAAATGAGACATAGTACACATATTTTCCCAGTGATGGGACCAACACAAGTCCAAAAACATCATTGTGAACTAACTATAAAATTCTTGCTGCCCTCGTTGCACCAGAGGGGAATCTTACCCGATTCTGCTTCCCATAAAATCAGAGGAATCTTACCCGACTGCCTCCCATATAGACAAGGTTCACAAAAATCAAAATCCGTAGAGTAGTTAGACATACCTTCAACCATACCTTACTGTAGTAGTCAAAGACCCTTCTCTCTAATATGCCCCCAGCCTTTGATGCCACAACATAACCTTTTCTCCGTAGGACTCTAGGAGTTCTTTATTCTTCAACTCCAATATCAGAACAATGGAACTATTACACCTGAATACTAATAGTGTTTCCTTGCATATTATATAGAGTTCCAAACCAACCCCTTCAACAACAATTATTGCACTCAACCATCCCATGTGTTTCCTCTTTTCAAATATTGTTTTACCCCCATCATCCATTTTGCTTACATAAATCAAATTTCTATCCAAACCTATGATGTGAAGAACACTGGAAAGTGTT
Source organism: Picea sitchensis (assembly GCA_010110895.2). Taxonomy (NCBI): domain Eukaryota; kingdom Viridiplantae; phylum Streptophyta; class Pinopsida; order Pinales; family Pinaceae; genus Picea; species Picea sitchensis. Next base: position 11,901 of record SNQJ01S0223218.1, read on the forward strand.
CTAATCCTTCCATCTATGAGCCCTCAACTTTACTTTTTCCTCGGTCCTGTATGATTCTAGTTGTCGAATCATCACCTAAGAAATACCTTCATCAAACCCTTTCATATTTGGTGTAACCACCCCTATGGGGAGTCATATGAAAGGATGCACCAAATTCCACCAACCATGGTTCATGATCTACATGTGTGCTTGAATAAGCTGGCACACATCCCCTTTGAGGTATTTTCTTCCTCAGAGAAGGAGATTCTTCAGATTCCTTCTTTTTTCTCAACTTTGATTCTACACTGCTTCTTGTAGTGACTTTGTTTTCCACATATCCAACATAATTTTACAAAAATTCTATGATATTTAGATTTACCCTTAGACTTAGATCTCCACTTGAGAACTTAGATTCATTTTTTTTCCCAGGGAACGTCCTCTTGCAAATAATGCGTCAATGCTCTATCCTTCCATATTATTTTGTCTCATCTCCTCTGACAACAAGGATGAGACCACTTCATCAAACTTCAAGGTAGTTGTATTACTACCTATGGCTACAACCATACTATCCCACGAGTTTGGTAAAGAACACAATAAACTAATACATTTATCTTCATATGAAATTTTAATCTCAAGAGATACTAACTGACTTACCACATTATTGAAGGCATTCAAATGCTCTGCCACTGAGTCTTCATCTCTCATCCTTAGGTTATACAAATTATTTATTAGGAATATTTTATTTACTAGGGACTTAGACTGATACAACTTCCCCAACTTTTCCCATAAATCCTTGGTTGTAGCTTCCCCTGACACATTCAGTAATACTGAATCGAAGAGACACAGTCAAATTGTTTTCTTTCGATCCAACTTTTTCCAGTCATTTGCTGAAGTTCCTATAGGTGCAGTACCTGGATCTACCATAGTCCACTGATCTCTGTCCACCAACAGATCTTCCATCTTGAGCTTCCACAACTCAAAAAAATTCCCATTAAACTTCTCGATCTCCTTCTTTGAATTGCTTGCCATTTCTTTTCACCTGAAAAATCAATACCACAGATCTCCCACTGTAACAAGGCTTATCACAGTCCCAAGCCAAACCCTTGACCACAAAGGCGTCCCCCTGAAGCCAACAAAGCTCTGATACCAAATCTAGATTTTAAACTTGTACAATATTTACTGCAAACAAATTTTCAGTAAAAGAACAAAAAAGATACAATGGAAAATACAAACATTACACAGATATTTTTCCCCTGGAAACTCAAACCGGGAAAACCAACATATTCTATATTCAGTCATAGTGATACATTATTTACAATACAATATAAATATAGGAGCCAACGACATCCAAAACCCTAACCCCATGACCTAGATTAGTCAACAACCCTAATTCCTTAACCGGAAATCGTAAACCATCGGCAAAGAAACCATGTGTCGAAAAACCACCTAAATATGTGACACGTTTTCTGAGGAAAAAACAAATTTACTCGTGCAAAGAATATAACACATACCCAACAAGAGCCTCAAAGATTCTCTTCCATAGTCCATAGTCCACCACTCACACCTCTTACAAGTGATTTTGGACATCTTTATTTATAGAGCTCATATTCCCAATGATGTGTTCACAAAAAAATGATTGTGAGGTTGGCTCTAACTCCCTTTGCCTCTTCCTGAAAATCGGGTTGTAGAATTCCTTTGAAACCAACCTCAATCTGCTTTTTCTCCCACGATCTCTTCGTTGGTTCCATTGTACATGCATTAACACATAACTATCGTTGGATGAGGTCCTTGATCAAATATTAACTGTTGATCTACTCACTTCCCACCAAAACACACAATACATCCTCAACGGTCGAGAGTCGTCTGATCAATTTCTTGATCAAACTTCAGCCGTCAATCTATTCTCCTTGGATTAAATAACAACTTCCCAATCAGGACCTTGGACAAATCGTGATCATTGATCTATTCTATACCCAACAAAACACTCAACATGTCCTTGATTCACAACAACCATCCGATTTGATCCTTGATTTAATCTCGTCCATTGATCAATTTCGCGTTCCCTGGATATTGATACTATCAGTGCACCAAGACTTCAATCACTACATCGTTCCTTCAATCCTTCTAGTCTTCGATATGGAACCACATCATAAAACCATGTTATCGGGTCACCGGTCTACCGGTCCATCATGTGTAATAGCCCCACGGGCTTCAACACTACACTACACTACTCAATCTCTGAATAACTGATATTGGAACCATGCTTCATGGAACTGCGTCATCAAGTAATCGCCCCCCATAACTTCAACACTGCAATGCTCTTCCAATCATCTGATATTAGATATGTGATATTGTTGACATGGTCTTATATGTGGATTCCTTTATATGTGTACTGGATGATGTGGCATCTCTCGTGATCATGAAGTCATCAATTCCTCCAGCTCTTTTTCGTATGAAATGTTGATTCAACACTTAACACATGACATTATCATGGTTTCATATGTGTTTTTGTCACGGTGTTGATGTGGCATCCAAGTTGTCCCTTTGGGGCATCGACCTATTGGCCCACCAGGATTTCAACATTGCACTATGCACACACTTCATTCTTTAGATATACGATACTTTAATATTGGATATTGGGGCTCCAAGGTATTGATGCACCAGGCCCCCGGGACACTACCACTATACATTCACTCTTTTCTCTCGATCTCTCAATATGTGATATGATTTACTAGGTCACTGGGACCATCGGGCCTCTAGGGCATCAGGCCCACGGGCCTTTAACACCTCACTTTCACTCTGGTACTCTGATATCCGATATGTCAAGGTCTCACTCCTTTAATCTTACTTGTTGATCTTTGATGATCAACAATGAGGATTTAATAGGATTGAGGTACACAATTATTTTCAACAAAAGTTAACACTGCACGCAAGGTTCCATAACTCTTCCATTCATATTCAAAATATATTAAAACAAAAACTCCCTATGTGTGTGAGATATTAG
>SNQJ01S0223220.1:0-14883 GCA_010110895.2 Picea sitchensis
GGATGAAAGGCCTATATTTGACAGGGGTCTTTTAATAACCTCCTTAACTGTCCTCTTCTATCATTAACTAAGATTTGAACTTTGTTTCTTGTTTTTTCTGCCATGATACAACTTCAGTCCTGAGGTGGCAAACTTTCAGAGGTTGGTGGAAGACTCGTTATGGACTGTGAGGTCAGCGCACTCATGGGTGCGGCTGACGAGGAACTTTGGGAGAAGGAAGGTTTATTTTCCTCAATGGACGAGTTGTGCAGGCTTAATTTCAGTAGGTGCCATAATAAAGACCACATTAACTCGCCACCATTTTACTCTTTGAAATCAACAATTCCTCATTTCACTGGTAAGAAGTTATCCCCCCGATAGTGTTGTGTTGCAAACCATTTACATGGATGCTCTAATGGAGGTCTGGGTTGCAAGGAGAATGTGGGTTTATAATTTGAGTGTAGAGGGCAGGGTTTTAGATCTTCAGTAGTGGGGTTTAAGACTGGTGTGTTTTCGACTCGGGCTGGTGCACAAACCAAGGCTACACATGGAGGTCATTCACACTTGAAGGGTGGGTTCACGAAGCATTGTGTTAGAGTGTGGAATCCCAAAACGACCAAACGTAGGCTGGTAATGGTAGTTGATTTGGGTTTAGAGGACTCCTGTAATCTCTCTCTATGTGCACTGGTTGGGAGATTTGCTTACAATTCCTAGTGCAAAATGTCGATCGTTGAATGAATGACGAGTACCTGGGAGCCAGTTTTAGGGTATTTTCTAGAGCTGTTGACCCTGTCGAGAGGGTGGATTGGCTTCGTATTTAAAAAACCCGAGGACACAGAGTATATTCTGGGCAGGTTTTGGGACTATGAGGGAGGGAGCTTAATGCTAAAGCTCTGGCGTATACGTTTTGATATGAATACTGAATACTTCAGCCTTCTCCATTTGTGGGTGCTACTTCTAGGTCTTCCATTACAAATGTGGAATGCCAAAGCATTGGAGGTTATAGGTAATGTATTGGGTTGATACATCAAAGTTGATGAAGGAGACTTACAATCTCGGGATAAAAGAATGGAAAAATTGTTGGTAGAGGTGGATATCCACGCGAGTTTATTGGAGTCTTTAGAAATCGAATGGCGGGGTCACCTTATAGTTCATAGACTAGACTACTTGGGGATACTCTTTCGGTATTCCCTCTATAGGTGGACTGATCACCTACGAAAGGACTGTCATCCAGCTTACGAGTTGTCTAATTCGGAGGATTCTATGGAGGACCTGTCAAAGGACCTCTACATGGATGTCGCAGATACTAAGGAGATGGGGGACTTTGTTGCATTGTGTGCTGAGGATACACATGGGAACACAGCTTGTACCTTTTTCGGTAAGCTTAAGGTACATTTTCCATCTTTTTATTTTTCATTAACTGCATGGGAGTGGGACCATCTGGATAATACTTTTTTGCCGGATATGATACCCTCGCCTGTTATTGACTCAGGGACATCCTCTAAGACTTAACCTGTGAGAACGGATCTGGTAGTGGTGAGGATTGATCCTTTATCCCTGCCTGTTTCTACCCACGAGACGATGACAACAGAGCAATCACCCAAAACAATTTTTGAAGACCATGGCATGGTCTTGCGGAAAAATGGAACTGAAGGTAGTGATCCCTTGCTAGATGGCTTGATAAATTCGTTGGTTCCAACTTTTAGGGAGGCTTCTAGCCCGATACCCATCCTGACCTTTTTGGGAAAGGAATTTTTTAACGTTTCATACCTTGGTGGAGCTATAGGGGCTTCTTCTAGTTCAGGGGAGGTTGCAAGGAAGGATTAAGCTTGGTCACGAGGCCTGGGGATGGAGGTCTCTCCTATAAAAACTAGGAGTGCTCATAAGAAGTTGGGGAAAAATCTTTCATTTTCGACTTAGCATTTGGAAACACACCTAGAACAGGGGGTGCTTAGAGGCATGAAAGCCCTTGCAAGGGAAAAGTGATGATCCTCCTCTCTCTGAATATAAGAGGGGTAGGAGGACCCCTAAAAGTGGCCTCCATGAGAAGACTTTTGTCAAAATCTTCTACGGACATTATATTTCTACAAGAGACTCTGGTAGTCGAGGATAAGGCTAGACACTTTATGAACTCTATCTGACCTGAGTGGATGATCTATGTTGTTAATGCAATAGGGAAATCTCATGGACTTCTGGTGTCATGGGACCCTAAAGTTTTTAATTTATTGTCTTATTTAAGCTGTGTTGGTATCTTATTGACAGGTTTATGTATTTCTGATAAGAGAATGATCAACTTCTTAAATGTATATGGCCCTTGCACAGAGCGAAAGCGGTTCTAGGAAAAGGTGGATGGTAGGGGACTGTTGGCTAAGGGTGATTTGATCATAGCAAGCGATTTGAATTTCATGACTAGTGTTGAAGAAGTCTGGGGTGCGACAGCTTTATTAGATCCATTGGCGGCCTTCTTCAAAGAAACTTTTCTTTAAAACCAGTTGATAGATATATCGCCTGCTGAGGTGGTTTTGACTTGGATAAATGGCAGATGTGGAGAGGATGAAATATTAAAATGACTAGACAGAGTTTTAGTCTCTGAGGGTCTCCTTCTATCATCGGTAAGATATAGTACTTGGGTGGAATATCCATTTATTTCTGATCATGCACCAGTTATGCTTCAATTGGGCTCTGGCATCCTGTCTATAGCACATCCTTTCAAATTTAAACATGACTAGTTACGAGATGATAGGTTTGTATCAATGGTACAGGAGGTGTGGAATTCTCAATAGGCCCAAATGGAGGAGGGAGATTAGAGGCGATTAGTATGGAAGTTGAAACTACTCAAGTCCTCAGTAAAGGTCTGGTCTAAGGAAAAATTATTACAGGAACAGGAAGCTATAGAAACTATAGAAGAATATCTAGCTACACTCTACAAGTTGAAGTCACAGGGTGTGAATAGTCATGATATTGATTTCCGATTGAAGCTTACAGAGGTTGAACGAAAGAAATTGTTATTAGCTGAAGAGGAGTGATGGCGCCAAAAAAGTAGAGCTATTTGGATTAAGAGTGGGAACAAAAATACTAAATTTTTCCACCGATTTGCTAGCCATAGAAGAAACAAAAACAAATTATGGGAGATTAAGGATGAAACTGGTTGTGTGCATACAGGTCAGGAGGCCATAAAGGAAGAGGCATTGAGATTCTTTAGATCCTTTTTTCAGGACACTGGGAAAAATCCCATTGCAGAGCAAATAGACACTATAAGACTCTTTCCAAGAATTGTCACTAAGGAAGAAGTTGTTACACTCTATATTCCTTGCACAAGTGTGGAAGTCCTTGAGGTACTAAAGGGATTTTCCAAGGACAAAATCCCAGGGCCAGACGGATGGACGGTTGAGTTATTTTTATTCTTTTTTGAGTTGGTTGGAAAGGACTTGCTCGAAGTTGTGGAGGAATCAAGGATTAATGGTGTAGTTAACAGATCGATAAACACGACTTTTTTAGCACTTATTCCTAAAGTCAATTGTCCTTCATTCGTAGGATATTTCTGACCTGTAGTGTTGTGTAATTTGTGTTACAAGATCATTTCAAAAGTCATAGCAAGAAGGATCAGAACAATTTTGTCTCCTTTTTTGTCTGAGGAACAACTGGGCTTTCTAAAAAGGGAGGCAGATTTTAGATGCTATAGGTACAACCCAGGAGTGTTTGCACAGTATAAAGGCTAAGAAGTTGCAAGCCATCATTCTAAATCTAGATTTAAAGAAGGCGTACGACTGTATAAACTGGGATTTTTTTCGTTTAATACTCCTCCAAGGTGGTTTTGGTATTCCTACAACTAATTGGATCATGGGATGTGTATCCTCAGCAACCTTTGCCATTTTGATCAATGGTGAGTCGACTGTATTCTTCCAGAGTGAAAGAGGTTTAAGATAGGGTTTCCCATTGTCGCCCCTTATGTTCATCCTTGTGATGGAAGGACTTAGCCTCTCCCTAAAAAAACTCAAGATGAAGGCAAATTGTCAGGCATTAAGGGATCAAGACTAATAAAGATTTTGCATCTTCTATTCGTGGATGATATACTCATTATGTCAAAAGCTTCATTGGATGAATGGCAGGAGATACATAGAATTCTGGATGTCTTTTGTGGAGCGTCAGGGCTCCTGATTAATGTCCAAAAATCGACATTTCTCCTCTATGGAGTTGAGTCGGACACTCTTGATAATCTAAAAGAATTTTTCCAGTACATTTTTATTGCTCTTTCGGAAGGGTTCAGGTATATGGGTTACTTTCTAAAACTGGACAGTTACAAGGTGAAGGATTGGCATTGGCTCATTTCAAAATTCGAAAAGAGAATCAATCTTTGGTGCAATTGATGGCTTTCTATTGGAGGATGCTATGTACTAATAAAGGTAGTCCTGGAGGGCCAGCTAGTCTATTGGATGGTTATGGCACATATTCCATCATCAGTGCTCAATCGGATCTGTCAATTAGTTTTCTCTTTCTTATGGTCACGCGGAAAACAAAAACAGAGCTATCATCTATGTAAGTGGGAGATCATAGCGCGGCCTAAAAGGTGCGGTGGATGGGGTTTGAGAAACATTTACAGTTTTTATAAGGCCTTGATGACTAATACACTTTGGATATTTATAATGAAAAGTGGCATATGGAATCTTGTTATTAAAGACAAGTATCTTCCTCATGGGTCAGTTACGAGGTGGTTGAGATCGGCATCGAGGTTAATGGCGCAAGGATCACAGACATGGAGAAATCTCCAAAAATGTGTTCATATTATTCTACATTGGCTTGCTTGGAGCCCGGGTGCATTCCATCATTATTGGAAAAGATAAGATCCTTGGAATGGGAAAACACGCGATCTTATCTGAAGAGATGGTTACAACACTCAATCATGAAAATGTATACTATTTTTATCAGGCTAGTCGAGCACTGCGCCCTGGCATGATCTGCTCCATCTGGCTAGACAGCGAGGAGTTGGGCCTGGTGGGAGATATAGTGCATGAATGGGAGAGGTACATAAGGGCTTTAATAGAGTCGAGTGTTTAGTTGTGAGCTAGACCAGATGTCTTAAAATGGATTGGTGGTGATTTTTCAGGCCAACTCACAACAAAAAATGTTTATAATGCCTTAGAGACAAAGTAGTAGACTAATAAGATTGGAGGATGGAGGAAAAAACTATGGGTATGGGACTGTCCAAAAAAACTCAAACTCTTTGCTTGTTTGGTTGCAGAAAAGAAAATCCTCACATGGGATAATTTACAGCATAGAGGACTTATAGGGCCAGGATTATGCCATCTATGCAAAAGAAATTGGGAGTCTCTAAACCATTTGTTTGGGAATTGCTCCTTTACTATTTCTGTTTGGGATAAAATAAAAGTAGCAATTCCTCTCACAATAGGGTGGAATGGTGCAACAATTATTGAATGTTTTAAATTCTGGAATGATCAGAATCAAACATACCCTTCCTTGCCAGCCTACATCTGTTGGTACATCTGGATTGAAAGAAATTACTCCATCTTTGAATCAGGAAATCCTTCTATTCAAAAAGTGATCTACAAATCTTCAGCCGCACTGGATGGCTCCAAGAAAAAGCTTAAAGTACCAATCTTGAAAGCACCTGACGGATTGACATTTGGGCAGAATATTATTGGGTGGTTTGATGGGTTGCTCAACAAAATGGTGAACAAAGTGGGGCAGGCAGAGTGATAAAGATCAGTGACCATACAACATATAAATGGACTATAAATTGTGGACACGGAACAAATACCAGAGATGAGCTTATGGGGGTATGGGCAATACTTACCTTGGCTTCTCGGTTATCTTTCTTTGAGATCCTTGTCCTTGGAGACTCCAAAATAGTCATAGATTGGCTAAAGGGAAAAGGTTTATTATAGGTTGTCACCTTGAACTGTTGGAAGGAAAGGATAGTTGATCTCATCAAGCTCTTCAGGACTATTTCCTTTGGCCATGTTTACAGAGAAGATAATCAAGAGACGGATCATTTATCAAAACAGGCTCTCCTGGAGCATCGTGGAAACATTGCATATTATCTATGTGAAGAAGGTCATGAGGGCCCAACTATGTTTTTAAGTTTATACTAAAATGGGTATTTTTTTTTTTTCTAGGAGATGCATTTTGTGTAGCATGATGATATGGCTATATAAAGCTTTATATATACAATGTATTTATGGTTTTCATAGAAATAACTGAAGTATTAATTGAGGGTTTTAGTACTCACTATCCAGTATATGTGATAAACCGTTCAAGACAACAAAAGAAACTTTTTGATGTAAAATTTTGATATGTGAACAATTATATTTACATTATAAATATAAAAAGAGAAATTATGTGGAAAAAAAAAAGTGTAGTGTTACGAGAGACATGTATTTGCATTAGAGCATTAAGATCCAACCTTAATGAATGGTTACACACTCACCTCATAATCCATAAATACATGTAGTCCCAAGATGGCACAAACCAACGAAACATTGACAAAAACCTCGAAAATGATGTAGAAAAAGACATAATTTCATATATTTTAATAGCTATTTAAAAGTCCAAGTAAATAATGAAGATATGTTGAATATCTTGGAATCATAAAATATGACATAATATAGAATATTATTTTCCTAAAAGTTGTTGATATGCCTACACATCTTTTTCAAATGTGCATATTCCAGATCATGTAGAATCATTATGATTCAGAGCATTTATGAGATCCATATTTATCCAATCTCTAAAAGTATCAAACATTTCCATCGAGGGAGAAAGTGGTGTATCCAATTTCTTACAAAAATAATCATTTAAAACATGCGGGTATCAAACATTCCCATTGAGGGAGAAAGTGATGGTGACTATAACCAATCTCTAAAAAGTAATCATTGAAAAGATATGTGTATCAAACATTCCCATTGAGGGAGACTATAACTAATCTCTAAATTTTAATGATGTAAAAGGTGTGGGGTATCAAACATTCGGAGAAAGTGGTGGAGATTCTAACCAATCTCTAAAATAATAATTATTTAAAAGATGTTGGGTATCAAACATTTCCATCGAGGGAGAAAGTGGTGAACATTATATCCCATCTCTAAAATGTAATCATTTAAAAGATGTGGGATATCAAGCATTCCTATTGAAGAAGAAAATAGTGGAAATTGTGGTTATTTGAGAGGTGATTGAACATACAAGTGGTTTTTAAATAATATCGAGTTTAAAGTTAAGTTTAATAGAGTTTATAAAACAAATTTAAGGAGAAGATTTGTTTTTATCAACCAGTGAAATTAATAATAAAGTTGTTTATACATATTTCTTATAAATGTTTAAATATAGTAGTTATATATAATACAAAGTGAAAACCTAAAATAATTATGAAACATTTGCAACTTGTAATAATGTGAAAGTTCTATGACCAAATTTCAAACCAACATGATGTGAAAGTTCTAGACTTCAGTGAAATGAAGTGTACGTATCTGGACTTATTGCTTAAACTATAAACACATACGAAATGGTTTCCTCAACTAACAAAAAGTAAATGTCATGAAATGGTTGCCTCAATTAACAAAAAGTAAATGTTATGAAATGGGTGCCTCAACTAACCCCAAAAAAAAAAAAAAAAAAATGTTAAGAAATGACTTGGCTACCTAAAATAGAAACGATATGCACTAACATAATAATCAATAATTTACTAACTTATAACCTCCTCACTTTTTCATGAACTTAATAATTGGCGCACCCCTAAGCTACTAACTAGATTGCACTTATGATCATAAGGGAGTGCTACTTTCCAATGGCCCGCCCGTTGAATTTTTCATTAATTAAATGTTCAATTTTATCGTATATGACTCTCCACATATTAAATGTGCATTAAAATTCGCTAATCATTTATTTATCTCACAAATGGTTATACATTTTAATATAAACAACATCTAAGAGTTTAAGGGTTGGAACTAGACTATGGTGCTCTTCAATCTCAATAATAAATATCTAAAATATTAAAATACTTCTAGTGTATGTGAAGAGTTTAATAAATATGTGTTAAGAAAGTAATATTTATAAAATTTAAAATATATATAAACATGTGAAGAGTTTAATAAATATGTGTCAACAAAGTAATATTTATAAAATTTAAGAAATAAGAATATATATATATATATTGGAAATTTTTAATTGAGAAACTCAATTTAAGTAAAAATTGTATATTTATTTTGTTGTATTAATTTCACTACTTATAATATAATATTTAAATATTATGTAATATCTAAAACTTTAATTGGTTAATCCAGATTAAATTACAATTTTAATTTTTTAACTAAGAATAGTTTATAATGAGTTGAAATCATTCGCTGAAATAATACATAACGGACCAGAAAATTTTGCCTCGAGATCCCATTGGCCCTCCATGCCCCCCGCCCTTGAATTCTTGTCAGGGTGTGACTAAGTCTACCTACAAGAGTATAACACATATCTAAATTTCTCCCACTTGTTGAATACTTTGTGGAAAAAATGGTCGAGGAGGAGGCATTCATATAGTCAACTACTAGAGGTATAAATGCCCATTAATTATCTACACCAAGAGAACGTTTTAGTACTAACAGAGTCTATCAATGAATCTACAACATTCTTTAAGTTATCAACCTTCTCCAATAACACTTTATTGTGTTCAGCCATGTCTCTAAAAAAATGGTATTGCACATCAATATGTTTTGTCTTGGATTGATAAGCAAGGTTCTTTGCTAGAAAAATTGCACTTGAGTTGTCACAACCTATCATCTCTAATTTTTTAACAAAACCAATACATGAACACAATATTTGCAACCATATGGCTTCCTTACTTCCATGAGTGGTTTCCATGTACTCAACTTATGTAGTTGACAATGCAACTACAACCTGCCATCCAATTGATTGCTCCACCAAATAGGTTAAAGACATAATCAGTTGTGGATCTTTTGCGATCAAGATCTCCAACCCAATTTACATCAACAAATCCTTGTATATCTATCTCTATATGAGGTATATGCCTTCATTGGTATCATATTGCATAATTTGAAGTGCCGCGCAGATGTCTGAAGATCCTCTCTCCAACTATCTAATGTTCCTTCCCTAGTTTTGACATATACCTACTCAAAATGTCCACTGCATGGGAATTGTTTGGTCTTGTATAGACCATAAGATACATAATAATTCCAATAGCACTTACATAGGGAACATGGGACATGTTTCTACATCTTCTTCTGTCTTAGGACGTTGATTTGCAGACAACTTTGCACCTATAGGCCTAGAATCCTTTACATGTTTACATTCCTCCATGTTAAACCTCAACAATATTGTCTCAACATATTTCCTCTGATTCAACCAGAGTTTCTTGTTTGTTGATCTCTTTTAATTTCCATGCTCAAAATAAAATTTATAGCAACAAGATCTTTCAAAACAAATTAAGAAGACAACTAAGCTTTGACATCCTTGTTGATTTCCTTGTTGTTCCCAATCAACAACATATCATCAACATACAAGACCACATAAACAAAATGTTCAACAACTTGTTTGGAACACACACATTGATTACCTTGTTTCTTGAGAAACAAAGTCCCATTATAGTATCAAACATTTCATACCACATTCTTGGAGATTGTTTTAATACATACAAGGACTTATTTAGCTTGCAAACCAACTCCTTCTTAAGTTCCCTTCTCTACAAAACCTTACGGTCATTTCATGCAGATTTCTTCTCCAAGATCTCCATGTAGGAATGATGTATCCACGTCCATCTACTCTACTTCAAGATCAAAATCAACAACAATAAGCAAAATAAATCTAATAGAAATTAATTTGACAATAAGAGAAAAAATCTCACCAAAATCAACTCCCTCCACATAGGAATATCCCTTTACTACTAGGCGAGTGTTGAACTTCTCCACCTTACCTTCAACATTCAAATGCTTCTTAAACGCCCATTTTCTACCAATAGGTTTTCTTCCAACCAACAGCTCAACTAGATCCCAAGTCTCATTTTTATTCAAGGCATCCATTTCTTCAAACATGGCCTTCTTCCAAAGTTTACTATCCTATGAATCAATGACCTCCCTAACAATTCTAGGATCATCAACATTAATAGATAAAACAAAGTTGGAATGAAAATAAGGTGGGGTATACCTTTCTAGTTTCCTTATTTCCTAAATCGAACTCTTCAATACTAGAGTCTAAGGTTCTCCCTTTTTTGGTTCATCTTCTTCTATTAAGTTAGATTCTTCACCTCCAACTTAAACTCTAATATCTCTAGTTATTCTTCCCATGGTTGGACTTTTTATTTGGGAACAAGTTTAGCCTCTCTAAATACTACATCCTGGCTATAATCAAACTTTTTTGTTTCTCGATTCCAAAGTTTATAATCTTTTATACCATCTTTATGGCCAATAAAGATACATTTTTTCAAATTTATTTCCAACTTACTTAGGATATTGATGGAAAATACAAGAAGTATGTTCAAGAGGTTGGATTATCACATGAATTATGGGTAGAGGTAGCAAATATTGCATGTTACTTGGTAAATCGGTCACCTACATCAATGTTGGTTAATAAAATTCAACATGAGGCATGAACTGGTAAAAACCCTCTCTTAAACATATTAATTTTTATATTGTGATGCTTATGTGTGTGTTCCAAACATTCTTTCTACAATTCCATTCTATTGAGGTGTGTATAGAGTACTATTTTTCCTTAGTATTCCACACTTCTTACAGAATTCCTTAAATTAAATTCCGCATAACTCTCCATAATTATATGTCCTCAACATCTTTATTTTCTTCTCTATCTGGTTCTCTACTAAAGCCTTAAACTCGTTAAATTTACTGAAAAGTTCAGATTTCTTTTGAAGGAAATAGATCCATGTTTTCCTTGAGAAATCATCTACGAATGAAACATAGTACACCAATTTACCTAGTGATGAAATAGGAACGGATCCAAATGCATCACTATGTATCAAATCTAAGATTAATTTTTCTCTTGTAGCACCAAATGGGAATCTCGTCCGATTTTGTTTACCATATATACAATGTTCATAGAAGTAAAAATCTAACGAGCAATTTATCATACCTTCAACCATACATTTACCATATAATGCTCGAAGGTCCTTCTCTCCAACATGTCCCAATATTTGATGTCATTAGTGGTCATGTCCCAATATTTGTCTTTTCTCTAGGGATAATAGTGGTCATGTCTTCCTAATTACTATCATCAAGAAAAATAGAACAGTTACACCCATCATTAAAAGTGTTTCCCAACAGTTTGTACAAAGTTCCAACTTGAACTCATCTCATCAACATCATTTCTCCTTGAACCATCTTGCATGTTTCATTTTCAAATACGGGATGCATGCTTCTATCACCCATGATGTTGTTGTCTTTCTGTATACAATGGAGTACAATCTGATCTCCCATGATCACTAAAGTCATATAGGTATTAGTTCAATGAAAGACAATAACAACTCAAGAAAACTTCTACTGTAAATTGAATGTCTTTTACACGATCCTCCAAAGGTGAAAGTCTACATCATGTGAATAGAGGAGTTGACATCGAACACAATCAGACTTCGTTTGATTACTGGTCATTAATGTATATCGTTAACAAACACTATACATCCTACCCATAATGAAAGTAGGTGTCAAGGCACCAATTACATTCTTACAAGTGTGAATAAATGTGTTGAGGTCGAACACTTGAAGAATCCATTGATCAGGAGACATTGGTATATTCCCAATTGACGATGGCAGGAGAACCTGCCACTAATTACTACAATCCTCTAGGTACTCATAGGACTCTAGGCCTCGTTTCCAGAATAGATGAGTTGAAGTCGATGGAAGGAGACTCGTTGAAAGGAGAGCATTAATTCATCTCTCATCAGTTAGCACGAGGTACAAAGAAATAGCTTGATGATTTGGAGGAACTCAGACAAAGAAGATGTTCACAAATCAATGACCCTGTGCGTCTTTCGCATCCACCAGATGCAAGTAGTGCACGAAAAAGACCCTATGAATAGTAGTCAATAAGGAAGACTGCTGACAAAGGCGAGGAAACTACCAAAAAGGCTAATGGCATCCAAGACACTACACGAATCCCAATGTGTGAATAGATTTCTTGACGTCAAACACAAGGGAAACCCCCTAGTCAACAACCAATGAGGAGATGCCCACTATTGGGTTCAAGGTTACCTACCCATAATGAAAGTAGGACCAGGGTGCATGGTAGGACTACAACTTCATGTGATTATGAGACACACTGAGGATATGACCGACATGAAAATTCAAAAGTTATGAGAAATGGTTGACATAGGCTTATAGACATCCTTTGAACAAGAGCATGAAACATATGGATAACTCAGACAACAAAGCTTCATGATGCAGGAGGCATCAACGAACTCTCCATAGGGATTGGAAGAATAACCAGTCGGATGAGTAAACTCTAAGTAACGAGCTCATCTTCCTAAGGTCATACTAAACCCAAACTTTGGATGGTAATGGACTCAAAAGTTTATGCTTTATTCAAAGGTGACACGACTGCTACCAATATGAGATAATAATATTTTCTCGCTAGTCTTTTTTTTGTTTTTTCATAGACAAATCAATGTTATGATACAAGAGAGGAAATGAGTGTCGCAAGTAAGCAACTAGCTCCAAGCAGTGGAACATACCTATTCTCAATGCAAGGAAGTGTGTGCGAGACATGGACACTCGGGGGAATGTTTCCTTTTAGGGTACATGGTGTCAAGCTGCAAAGGATATAAAAAAGGCTATGCTTGGCTAGTGATGCAAATTGTTGAGGTAATAAGCTTATAACAAGAAAGCGAGAATTGGCAATAGGTTCAATACTGCAAGCAAGATAATGGAATGTAATTACAACTTAACTCCAAAGAATGTCATTTTTCATAGATTTAGTCCCCTAGGCCCGAAAAAGTATAAAACAATACCGAGGAGAACTCTTCTAGCCAATGTTGACTAGAGTATTCAATTTTTGAAATTATTCTACTTGGTCTGAACAAGGGTTAAACTTACACCAAATAGATGTCCTTTCAAAGCCATTTAACTAGTGTGAAAGAGACAAGTTCACTCGACAATATTTTCACTTTTTTAGAGAGTCGGAAAAGAGATTAACTAAGACTCGGGGAAGTCCCATAGGTATAGGTCAGAATGCTTGTGAGTAAGAATATGGGGTTTGAACACAAAGTCATATTGGAACTATAAGGGACTCCTGGTCCTATGGAATAATTTTTGCATGGGCACCAAATGGCACAAAGGTTCTAACTAGGGAACCCATGTTTGGTAAGTCTCTACCACTTAATAACGACACTTCTAGTAGCAGTAAGAAGGTTCTATGTCGCTAATAAATGGGTTCGTACCTAAGGCATATAGATTGCAATCATAGGATAATGCAAATATGCAAAATGGATTGACAACCTATCCTATATGATGGTAAAATAAAATACCCGTCGAAGTCACGATCGGGCGGAATGACGCTAGAAACCACAAAAATCCTTGGACAAAACCACCAAAACCAACTCCTTTCACTGCTCTATTAGTCCATTAGGTCGAAAAATCAGCATAAACTATGTAAAGTGGATAAAAATTTTCTACAGATAGTAAAAATAACCAATTTTACCATACCATTTGAGTTTTTTACCCACATAGTGCATTTTGGAACAATTTTCCCATGATCTTCAAGTGTCGATTGTGGGAGCTATGATCAACGGAATTGAAAATCGTCTAGACCAAGTGCTCTTCCCCTCCTCTTCATTTCTAGTGGTTTAAATTTTAAATTTAGTCTTCATTTTTTAAGTATTTGAGGGTGCACTGTAACACCCCCAGCCATCACCAGGTCAAGCAACGCTACCAAACACTCTTAACTTTTCTATTTTACTGCTCTGATACCAAATTGTAATGTCCCCAACCACCAACAGGTTGGGCCAAGCCACCAACATGCTGGGCCACGCCACTACTCAGACACTTCACTTATCTCTAATCTACCAAACTGTAACATCTACGGCTAACACAGAGACCGGGCAATGCTACCACTGTGGAATATACACTTGTATAACATATGCATTTTAATGAATTAAAAGACTTAATCACAATAATCACATAATTACTGCTACCATACAGAATAAATGGAACTAACAGTAGTTCATATACCTAGTGGAATACATGATAAAATTCAAGCATCACAAACATTCATAACATATAAATTAAGCATAGTAATGATACTTATCTTTTCAACTAGAGTAACACCACCAACTACGTGCAGACCTTCCATGAAAATCCCAGCCTTAGACCGCGTTTCTCATCACTTTCAGCTGTAGGTCACCCCCGAGCTGGGACTAAGCTCCACCGGGCAAGGGATTCCTAGGATAGGAAAGGTCAATAGGGAAGTCACACAGTTACAGAGGAAGGATTTCTCTCCCAGGAGCCACTTATGCCCACTGTTCACAGACTCTCATTCCCCACATGCATGTCCCACCCCAGGAGTATACACCTTCACTGTCACACAGTCCATCGGTTGCTTCACCTCCCTTGCCTTGGGCTTCAGCAACAGGCCGAACCGGAATTCTCATAGCTCTGTAGCAGCTACAGGACTCCTTCCAGGAGAACTCACCTCCTTAGCACACTCTCTCACCTGGAGAGAGTTGCTCACAGGCCTGACAACCTACCTCTTCAATCCACAACCACCTCTCTCACCTGGAGAGAGTGTTGTTCACAGGCCTGACAACCTACTTCTTCGACTCAGTTCCATCATAGCATGAACAACAACAAGGCTCAACAAGGAACAGACGACGGTAGCATGCCACACTCAGTTAAGGATCTATGTGGCCACAATAGCCACAGTTATGGCTCAACACGGCACAGACAATTA